>PVKS010017981.1:0-18758 GCA_004027875.1 Aplodontia rufa
GGATGGTTATGGAAGAGATCATGATGAGTAAAATCAGCTTAACCCAGAGATCTAAGGGTCGATTATCTCCACTCATAGGTGGAGGTGGGGACTAGACCCTGGACAGTGAGAAAGTTGGTCTAGTAACATGAGTTAAATCCAGATAAGATGTAATGCTTTACAATCTAATACCTTTTTTTTAGAATTATAAAGGGAAAGGAAAGGGAGGGATAAGGGAGGGTAATTGGGGGGGGGCACTCCTGGAGATAATTGCAATATCCAGAATATTTACACATTTTATACACATTTTATATTATTTTGTTAAAATCGTGTAAGGTTGTTCAAAAAATAATAATAAATAAAAAAAAAGAAATAAAAGACATGGGCTATAGCACAAAATTTTAGTATAAATCCATTTTAAAAACTGGGAAAGGACTAAATTGAAAAATTAGGAACATCAAAACAGTATGTAGAGAACAGTCACCTTTTATTAAGGAGAAAATAGGTTAAATATTTATTTTAGAATGAAAGGATTTGCTACTTGGTTTGTATTGATAACAGAAGTGTGCACACACATAAAGTACAGATAATAAACATGAAAGCAATTATAAAAAGTTGCTGCATAGCATTTGATGTTTGCTTCCTATTTGTGTGCGTAGATGGGTGATGTGTTTGAAAGGACAAAGATTCTTAAATGAGGTGCTGGCAATATCAATCCAGCCAACACTATGAATATTAATAAATAAAATGGCTTTGGATGTAAAAAACAGCCTGACTAGAAGATTTCAATAAGTAAAAAAAGAGAATGAATTGTATGAATAAGGTAGGATAATGTATTAAGGATAAAACTCTGGATATCATACAATAATGATAATGAAGTTAACACATATTCTGTATTGATACAAACTACAGATAAAACATAAAAATTTTATGTTTGCAGCAAATGTCATGAATCCAAGAAAGGAGATATTCTGTGGAAGAAATATAGTAGCAAATAAAAAGAAATAATATGTTTATTTACAAATGTAAATTTTACTCACCAATTGTGCAAAACTAGATTTTCTAGCACTGTAGTTTCTATTCTGGTGTTTCAAAAGTACTAACCATCTTTTCAGTTGTAGGACAAAGTACACATGCAAAGTAATATCTCCAGGAATGCCATGCCTAATATTTGCAATACTATATCAATATCAGGGCAAGCTTTTTTGGAGAGAAAATAAAACATTAACATAATCATTGTAAACTATGATATTTGCATACACACACACACATATACATGCCCAGCCAGGGACATACATAAAATAGTAAGAATTTCTCATCTCTCTAAGTGAGAAATATTCATAGTGAAATAACCCTTATAAAATAAAATAAAATAATTTTAAAATTAGATTGATTTTCTCCATAATAAGGAATAGGAAAAAAATCTATTCACAGTCTTCCTCAATGCATGAGATAAGAAATGTAAACACAATGGAAAATTATCTGCATCTTGTCAAATCCACCTCCATAAAAGAACATGATCTCTTGGAGAATATGACAACTTTTATAGTTCTAGAAACATGTACTGAAGTAATAGACTGGGCAGATTTTTCCATCCCATCTAGCTTATATCCTTAAAGCTTCTGACAAATCCTGAATAACAATATCATCAATCTTGTGAGTAAGAACCCCTGAATGTTGCTGTATATCATGCCAAGAGAAAGGAAGCAGAAGAGGTGGCTGTCAAACTGGCAGAATTTAGTGAGGTACAGGGCCATAAATTCCCACGGGGACATTTCAGAAAGTTGGCAAATTTAGTTATACATATTTCTGCACTTAATAAACACACATATATATATATATATATATACATATGTGTATATATACACACACACACATGTATATAATTTTATCTTGAATTTAGACTTTCTTATTTGGTAAGTGATACTAAATAATTTAAACCTATCTTAATTAAAATATTGCTATCCATATTACTCTGTGGGCATAAAGCCAAATTGTATATGAATATTCACTTTGGTAATAAAGATTTATCATATCTTACTCATAACAGCTTGGTCCTATAATCATCATTCAAATAGCTTGAAGATCATATGAATATCTTACAATCATCTGTTACTTTTGTAAATTTTTATGCTAGGTCCTCTCAGGAATGCAAATGAGATGCCATTACCATTTTCAAACTATAGTACCATGACTCTACACTACAATTAAAAGAATGCTCTACATAGACAACAAGAGAATAGTTAAAATGCAAAATAAAATGATTTAAAAATGTTTTATTTGCAAAAGATAATAAACACAAAATTTTCATCAGTGGAAGCAAACCTTGTGATTTTAAAGAACCCATGATTGTGCTGTCAGGCCGAAGAAGATAATCTTTTCTAAAAATCGACTGTGCTGTACCTTGTAACATAATCACAGGGGTCACAACTCAGCTTCAACCCCACTGAAAAAAAATGGTGACGGCAGAAGTCCCACAGGCTCATGATTCTGCCCATCAGCAGTGAGCACTGTGGCACAGGCCAGTAATCCCAGTGAATCAGGAGGCTGGAGCAGGAAGATCACAAGTTTGAAGCCAACCTCAGCAATTTAAGGAAGTCCTTACACCACTTAGCAGGAACCTGTCTGAAAATTAAATTAAAAAGTTCTGGGGATGTAGTTCAAAGTTCAGTGCTAAAGCACTGCTGGATTAAATCTTTAGTAATATGCCACCGAAATAATTTGCCAATCATAGTTGCCATTAACTAAACGGTTCAATGTGGTAAGACGTGTAGTTATGTAGGTACCCACAGCCACATAATGATGTTTGAGTCAATAGTGAACCACTGAAAAGGTCCTGTCCCATAACATTACAGTGGAGATCTTTTTTTGTTTGTTTGTTTATTTGTTTCTAGGATTGAAATCATGGGCATTCAACCTCTGAGCCACATCCCCACTCCGTTTTATATTTTATTTTGAGGCAGCTTCTTACTAAATTGCTTAAGGGCCTAAATTGCTGAGGCTGGCTTTGAACTTGCAATCCTGCCTCAGCCTCCTGGGTGGTCCTTGGGAATACGGATGTGTGTCACCATGCCCAGAACTCACCTTGTATTTTTGTTGTACCTAGAGATCATTGTATTAGTTACAACGGCCAATAGTATTAAGTACAGTGAAATTCTGTTCCAGCTTGTAGACAACAGCTTGTCTACAAGCTGTATCAGGTAGCCTAGGTGTGTGGTGGTCTACACCATCTCTGCCTGTGTGAGTACCCTCTAGATGTTTGTACAGTGATGAAATCAGCCAAGGGTGCATTTCTCAGAATACTTTACTCAGAGGGTAAGCAACTGAAATCTCATGTCTGGCTCCTGAAGGAGACCTGACATCTGTACATAATCACTAAGCAAAGTGATTTGTATGTTGACTTAGCATGCAAAGACTTGAGTGAAATGATGGTTTAAATGATCACAGCAAAGGAGAAAGTTGCATGGGACAAAGACAATGGAGCAACATTATGTAAATTTTTCTAGCACTTTTATCAGTATATAATTTATTTTTAAATACATTAACAAATGTTATTGCTGTATTATAAAAATGTTCTAATCTGTCCCCACAAATTTATTTCATTTTTAATTATATAGCATGCTGATATTGTTTTTAATAATAGAAAAAATAATATTTGATTATACTCTTTTCTTTTTTTACTTTTTTAATTTTTGTTCTTTAATTTAACTTTATTAGTGCATTATAGTTTTATATAATGATGGGATTAGTTGCCACATATTCCTATGTGCACACAGATTAGTAATAATATTTGTTCAATATCCCCCATCCCCCACATCCCTCTAACTCCCTCTTCCCTTCCCCCCATCCATTGCCTTTCTTCTGGGTCCTCTATTATTCCTAAAAAAACACAAATATGGTGACATAACTCTTATACTTATGAAGAACATTTTATATATGTATGGCTATAATATATGCAGTGACATTTATAACTGCTTGGACTCTACCTTGCTTTATCTCAGTTCCGACATTTCCCCTTCTCCTTCTTTCCTATCATCCCTTGTTATTCTTCAAAATATTTGACAACAATATTAAACACCATTTTTGTACAGGTATGCAGCATAGCTTGTTGAAATATCTTATGAACTATGTTGCAACTGTATCTCATAAATCTTAACATCTTGCATTTTTGTTCTATGGTTCTAATAAGTTTGTCTGCCTTACTCCTAAGCCTGGGTTTAGGTCCAGTCTCCCAAATGAGGGACACCATTTGGCCCTTGACTCTCTGGGTTTGGCTAACTTCACTCAGCATGATTTCTTTCAATACCATCCATTTACCTTCAATGGATGCAATAGCATTTTTTCTAATAGCTGAGTAGAACTCCATTGTGTGTATATATATATATATACCAGAGCTTTTGGAACCATTCATCCAGTGAGGGGCATCTGAGTTGGTTCCATAACTTAGCTATTGCAAATTGAGCTGCTATGAACATGGATTTTGCTGTGTCACTGTAATGTGCTGATTCTAACTCCTCTGGGAAAATACCCAGGAGAGGGATAGCTGGGTCATATGGTGGATCCAACCCTAATTTTTGGAGGAGTCTCCATACTGCTTTACAGAGTGGCTGGACCAGTCTGCAATTTCACCAACAGTGTGCTACTGTTCCTATCTCCCCACAACCCCTTCAGCACTTGTTATTGTTTGTAGTCTTCATTTTTGAAGGTGAAATTTTGAGGTGAAATCTTAAGGTAGTTTTGATTTGCATTTTTTCTGATTGCCAGTGATTTAGAAAGCTTTCTTATGTATTCATTGGCTTGCTCAATGTCCTCTCTTGAGAAGTTTCTGATTAGCTCTCTAATCCATGTATTGATTGGATTGTTTATGTTTTTGTTAATGAGTTTTTTGAATTCTTTGTAAATTTTGAATATTAGACCCTGTCAGAGGGATCACAGGCCATGATTCTCTCCCCTTCCATAGGTTGACTCGAGTGTTTTGACTATTTACTTCTCTGTACAGAAACTTTTCAGCTTAATGGCATTCCACTCACTGATTTTTTACTGTAATTCTTTCACTTTAGGAGCCTTGTTGAGGAAGTTGTTGCCAACTCCCATGTGCTGGAATATTGGTCCTAATGTTTTTTCTAGCAGATGTATGGTAGCTGGTTTAATTCCTAATTTCTTGATTCATTTAGATTTGATTTTTGTGCAAGGTGAGAGAGCATGATCTGATTTCAATTTTCTGCAAGTGGCTGTCCAGTTAGACCAGCATCATTTGTGGAATAGGCTGTCTCTCCTCCATGTTACATTTTGATTTCATTTGTCAAAGATCAGATGTTTAAAGATTGTAGTTTTGTCTCAGTCTTCTATTCTATTCCATTGGTCTTCATTCCTATTTTGATAAAAGTACCATGCTGTTTTTACTACTACAGCTCTATAGTGTAATTTTAGATCTGGTGTTTCAAAATCACCTGTTTTGTCTTTCTTGCTTAGTAATGTTTTGGAGATTCAGGGATTCTTGTTATTCCATATGAATTTGAGAATTATTTTTTTCTATATCTGCATAGAATGACATTGGAATCTTTATGGGGATTGCAATGAATCTGTATGGTGCTTTTGGCAAAATGGCCATTTTAATTATATTAATTCTGCCTAGCCAAGATCATGGAACATTTTTCCATATTCTCAGGTCTCATGCAATTACTATTTTCAGTGTTTGATAGTTTTCCTTATAGAGATCTTTTACTTCTCTTTTAGAGGATGTTGTGATTGGGACCAATTTCCTGATTTCTTATTCTGCGCTAATATTGTTGGTATATAGGAAAGCTATTGATTTATGGATGTTGATCTCGTAGCCTGCTATTTTACCAACTCTGTTTATTAGCTCTAACAGTTTTCTGGTGGAGTTTTTGCATCTTTCAGATACAGGATCATGTAATTATCAAAAGGGGTGGTTTAACTTCCTTCCTTTGTATTCTTATCCCTTTGATGTGCCCCTCTTACCTGATTGTTCCAGCCTATATCTTGAGGACTATACTGAATAAAAGTGGTGAGAGTGGTCAGCCTTGTCTTGTTCCCAGTTTCAGTGGAAATTCTATCAACCTTTCTCCATTTAGTGTTATACTAGCTTAGGGTTTGGCATATATGGTCTTTACAAAGTGAAGATAAGTACCTCTGATCCCTATTTTCTCTAGAGGTTTGAGCATAAATGGGTCTGGATTTTATCAAAGGCCTTTTCTGCATCTATTGAGACGATCTTATGGTATTTGTCCTTAATTCTGTTTCAGTGATGAATCACATTTATTGCTTTGGGTATGTTGAACCAGCCTTGCATACTTGGAATGAAGCCCACCTGATCATGATGAATTATTTTCTTGATGTGTTTTTGAATGTGGTTTATAAGAACCTTACTAAGGACTTTTGCATCAATATTCATGAGGGATATTGGTCTGTAGTTTTCTTTTTTTGATGTGTCTTTGTTAGGTTTTGGCATCAGATATTGTTGCTTCATAAAAAGTGTTTGGGAGAGTTCCCTAATTTTTGATTTCTGGAATAGCTTAATAAAGAGAGGTGTTAGATCATCCTCAAAGTTGTGGTACAACTCCACAGAGAAATCATTAGGTCCTGGGCTTTTCATCTTTGGAAGACTTTTTTTAAAATTCATTTTTTATTAGTTAAAAAAGTAGACTTACATTTAGGAGGACTCATTGTCCCTCCTAAGACATACCAAGAACAAATGTATAATGATAGAGCAAGCTGAGGCTGATGCAATTCCCCCCTTGGGTTCCCAATGGTTCCATTTTCCCCCTATTTAATCCCCATGATAATTGAATTTTTCATGGAAGTTCAAGGTCCCCCAATGAGTTGATTCCCCCATACTCCCTCCCTCTATCCTCCTTGATATCCTTCCTACCTTCTCCCCACCCCTCCCTGCCACCTTCCCTTTGTCCTCAAGCATCATAGGCAAGATTTGCCCTGCTCATGTAAAATTTCATACACGTTGAAGAAGTTATTATTAGTTTGACCATCTATCAAACTGTTTCCGATTTTATTCTAGCTGCCACGAATGAGAGAAAATATTTGGCCCTTGAGTTTCTGAGTTTAAGATATTTCACCTAGCACCTTTTTTTCCATCTCCATCCATTTGGTTGCAACTGCCATAATATCATTTTCTCTAATAGTGAGTAGTATTACATTATATATATATACCAGTTTTTGAATCCACTCATCATGCTGTCCCATGATATGTTTTGATGTTGTGTTTTTATTCTCATTCTCTTCCAAGAATTCCTTAATTTCTGTTCTCATGTCATCCTGGATTCATTCTTCATTTAATAGGGTGTTATTCAATCTCCACATATATGTGTGTTTTATGCCATGGTTTTTCCTATTAATTATTAGGGTCATGGCATCATGGTCTGATAGGATAAATGGGGTAATATCTACTTTTTTATATTTTTTGAGATTTCCTTTGTGAACTAGAATATGATCCATTTTGGAGAAGGATCCATGTGCTGCTAGGAAAAAGGTAAACTCTGCCAGTTTGGGGTGGAATATTCTGTAGATGTCTGTTAAGTCTGTTTGATTTATGGTGTTGTCTAGACTATAGATCTCTTTATTGATTTTTTCCTTTATGATTTGTCCTTCGGTGATAGAGGCATGTTAAATTCTCCCAGTACTATTATATTGAGGTATACAAGTAGTTTTTTTCTTGGAGTAATTTTTCCACATAGTTGGGGGAATTTACTATGGTTATTTCTTCCTGTTGTATTGTTCCCTTTACTAGGATGTAGTGGCCTTTTTATCTCTTTTCATTAATTTACGTTTGAAATCCACTTTGTCAAGTATGAGAATTTCAACTCCAATTTGCTTTCTTGGGATGTATGTCTGGTAGATTGTTTTCCATCCTTTCATCCTTAATCTGTGGTGTCATTGGTTATAAGGTGGGTTTCCTGTAATTAGCATATTGTTGGATTGTGTTTTTGATCCATTTGTCTAGTCTGTGTCTTTTGATTGTATGTTGAGACTGTTCAAATTCAGTTTTAGAATAGTTATGTGGTTGTGGTTCTTACTTATCATGTTTCATTAGTAAATTCTATGCTCTCTTATTTGTCTATTGATAGCATGTATGTTTATTGAATCTCCTGTTTGTGGGTTTTGAGGAATGTTAGCTTATTCTTCTATATCTTTGAGAATTCTTTGTAATGCTGGTTTTCTGTTCCTGAATGCTGCAAGTTTGTTCTTCTCATGAAAAGTTCTTATTTTCCCCTAAAATTTGAAGCTGAATTTTGCTGGGTATAGTCTTCTTGGCTGCATGTTGTGTTCATTCAAGCATTGAAAGATCTTTCATGATCTTCTCACTTCCAAAGTCTGAACTGAAAAGTCAGATGTGATTCTCATTGATTTGCCTCTGAATGTGATTTGGCATTTCTCCCTTGCTGTTTCAATCCTTTTTCCTTGATTTCCCTGCTGCACATTTTGAATGTGGTATGTCTTGGTGAGCTTCTCATTTGATAGTGGGTCCCCTATAAGCTTCCTGGATGTGCATATCTGACTCTAATTTTATATGAGAAAATTTTTCTTTAACTATTTCCTTGAAAATGTTCCTTATCATATCTGTTTGTGTTTCCATTTCTTCATGTATCTCAGTTACTCTTAAACTCCTTCTTCTCATTTCATCCCAGACATTTTAAAAATTCTATTCCTGTTCTGTGAGGATTTTTTTTCTATTGTTTCATCTGTGTGCTCTTGCTTGCTCACCCTGTCTTCATTGTCAGAAGTTCTTTCTTCAAGACCTAACATGTTTTTCTATAGAAGTTAGTCTACTATTAAATTCTTCCATGATTTCTCTCATATCATTGACTACAGATTTTAACTCTGTTACTTCCTTTTTGAGTATGTCTATTTCTTTGATAATAGAGTTTTTCATGTTCTGAGTTTTCTCACGTAGTCCCTTCATTATATCTTCTTTAACTTGTTGTTCCTTTTAGTAATCAGATCATTGATGATATTTTCA
Organism: Aplodontia rufa; assembly: GCA_004027875.1. Lineage (NCBI taxonomy): Eukaryota > Metazoa > Chordata > Mammalia > Rodentia > Aplodontiidae > Aplodontia > Aplodontia rufa. The sequence goes on from PVKS010017981.1 coordinate 8,975, forward strand.
AGGTTTTCATCTCAATCTAAATCCATGCCATCCTTTTTAGGGGAGTTTTGTGTTTGAAGTGAACCTCTCCTTATTTGATTCTTCATTTTTGAAGAGCATCTTCTAGATCTCTGAATTGAGATTTCCTGCGGGAAGATAGGCAGTTCTCCAGGTGGTTTTTCCTTGCAAATCAAAGGGTCAGATGAGCCAACAACTCCGATGATCACCTTCTTACAGATGCTGATTCTGCCTGGGTCCTCATGTTGCTCTACCTTTTAGTTCCATACTGAAAGTTTCAAATTGGAACCTACCAGAAATTGGGCATCTGGTAGGAGGTGATGCTCCAGATGGGGAACCACCCACTGGTTGGTTGGGAGCAGTGGCTACTTCGGATGGGGTTCCTACCAGTTATTTCCTGAATGCCTTCTGGTGGGACTCAAACAGGCCCCGACAGGCATGCAGAGCATCTGGTAGGTGGGGCTGCTCCAGGGGGGATACTTCCCCTGTTTGGTCCTGAAAAGGGCTGCTGCAATGTCAGCCATTCTGGTTGTATCCTGAGGACCTGCTGGTGGGATTCAAACAGGTCCCAACAGGCACATAGAGTGTCAGGTAGGCGGGCACTGATCCAGGCTGGGAGCCTCCCCTGATTGGTCCTGAGCAGGAGCTGCTTTGGATGTGGGTCCTACCATTTGTGTCCTGAGCACCTTCCAGCAAGACACAAACAGGCTGCAATTGGAACTCAGGGCATCAGGTAGGAAGGGCTACTCCTGGTGGGGAATCTCTGCTGTTTGGTCCTAGGTAGGGACTGTTCCAGATGGAGGTCCCTCTGGTCATGTCTTGAGCACCTTCCAGTGGGACTCAAATAGGCCTTGATTACAGTTTTTAGAGACATTTCCAAGGTACCATTTCTCTTTAATTCTTTGGCTCTCTTATGTGGCACTGTGCTCCCTTGACAAGATTCTTATTACCTTGGGTGCTATAGTTTATCTTTGTCTTTGTTTTTCTACTAAATACTCCAAAATTCAGCACTTTTAATGAAAATAGTTTTTAAAAGTACAGAAAACAGTGGAAATTTTGCCAAAAATTAATTTTAATAAATTTTGGTCAGGTCTATAATGATATATAAACATAAGATACTGGAAGACTATTTGAGGAGTCAGAATAATTTACTGGCTGATTTTATTGAACATCTCTATTATAGTAAATACATCAAAATATTTTAAAATATTTTCATACTCGTGCAAAGTGTATAGAGAAAAACTTAAATTCAAATGCATTTTCACATTACAAATTGTTTATATAATCAACGTCACATATTTAAAAGAAATGTTACTCAAATCTGTTTTTCTCATTTTTAAGAAAGGACATAAATTTGGCATTTGTGAAATAAACTGTTTTTAAAGTACTAGTACACAGTGTCTATTTACAAATATAATTAATTATTCATATTATTGATTCTTTGTTAATCCTTCCTTTTTTCATTTTAAATATATACCTCAAAATAATTTGAACTACATTCTCTTAAAAAAAAAGCTTTATATGTGGTCATTTTTTAAATTTCTTTTAATGAAGTAGAGTTTGGAAAATCATGTCTTATGTTTTCCAATAACATGCCATAACTTGACCAAAAATTAAATTAACATGGCATAATACCAAAGTTGTACAAAACTCTGAGAAGAACAGAAAAAGGTTACCAAATAAATATGAATGCTAGCTTAAGAGGGAAGAAAAGTTATTTTTCTTGACATCTAGATGGTCTGGAAATTCAAAAATTTCTGATTTTCACCTGAATGTCATAATGACTAATCATTCAAAAATCAGAAAAAATACATCAACATACTGCAAAATGATTTACATTCCAAATGAACTTTTAGAAAATAAGTAGCTAATACAAATCTAAGTGTCTAGAAGTATCAGAAGTTTTCTGTGTATTATATTTAAATTCCTCAAAGTATTTTTATTTGTATTAAAACATAAATCTATGTAAATGGCATTTCACTAAAGATTCTTGCCCCACTATAGCATTTAAGAATAAAAATTAAAATGTGCTGGACTAATTAAACTATTTGACTCATAATTATTTAATTTAAAATGAAAGTTGGGAAACCTTCAACAGTATTTACATTTATGAATGATTTAAAGTAATTTTTGATAGAGTATATAAGTCATGCATCACTTAATCTAGGGATATCTTTTGATTTTTTCTTTTTTTTTTTTAGAAAGCTATTAAACAACACATCATTTTTCATCAAAATTATCATAACTTCTTAAGAATGTGACTTGCCTCTTTCAGCACCTGGAATTAGAACCAGCTATCTGAAGTTTGAACTGTGATCAAATTTTAATGGTAAATGAGTTCCACAAGGTTATTATCACTATGTAAACTTGATGTACTATTGCTGAGACTTACTTTTCCTGGATTTGTGGAGATAGAGCCCACATTTTTTATTTGCGGAAGTCATTGCATGGCAAAATACAGGAGGGCTAAGGGCTACACATGACAAATTTAAGTCATAAGACAGGACTCATCTTGACATTACTCCAGTGGTTCTTGGTTTGAATCTGGAATGTCCTCTGGAAGCCCTATGTGTTAAAGGAGTAGTCCTCAGCTTGCTGTGGTTAAGAGTTGGTGAAAACTTTAAATATGGGGCCCAGGCGGAGGCTTTAGGCCATTGAGGGAGTGTGGCCTCCAGGGGGATAATGAGACCCTGTCCCTTCCTCTTTCTTTCTTGCACATTCTGCTAAGCCATTTGCTGCCCACCATGATGTCACCTCACCACCAGCCCTAAAGCAACCAACAATGGAATGAAAGCTCTCAAGGGTGAGCCAAAATAAATATTTTCTCTTTATAAGTAGATTATTTCAGATACCTTTCTTCGTAATGGAAAACAGGCAAACACATTGCTCCTGGTTAGTACCAGGAATCACTTTTCACTTAAGCATCGGTCTAGGGGCTGGAGAGGTGGATCATCACTGGAGCACTTGCCTGGCATGTGCAAGGACCCAGGCTCAATCCCCAGCACATATACACAAGTAAGTGAAGGAAAAATAAAAAGCAGAAATATAAAATTCTCTCTCAAAAAGAAGAAAAAGAAAAAGAAACAAAAGATTCAGTCTAGAATCTGCATTCTCAAATGCTGGATATGTTCATAGTCTTTCTCTGTAGTCCATTATGGGTAAAACCCAGCAGCATCAGGGAGACACAGTTTAGAGCAAAGTTAATCATTACAAAAAGTTAGAATCTGCAATTCACATAATAAAATCTTAATTAATGCTTTTGTACATTATAATAATGTGGGGCACCTTGGAGAATAACAGCCAGGTGTGGGCTATGGACAAGCTCAGAGTGCACTAGAGCCGAACCAATCTAACATCTCCTTGTTGGCAAGGAACTACCAATCAATAGCAGAAGCACATTAAATATTATTTATAGTTGTACTGTATAACTATGTTTAATTAACTACTTGATGAAATGCACATATTCATTTTTCTTCAGTTTTGACCCCTGTCCTGCATCCCCGATATCTATTTATTGCCAAGTTAACATCTCTACCTGAGGGCCTAGTACATCTCTCACACAGAGCAGCTTCAAAAAGAACTGTGGTTATTTTTCTCATCATGATCACCTATTTTTACTTCATGTGAAACAAAACTAGCAGTGCCCTACTTTGAGTGTGTAATGGAAAACCACTCTGCACCTCTCTCCTATATTTTCTTGTGTCTGACTCAGCTGCCCCACATTTGCTGAAATTGTTCTTGAATCCATCCTGGTCTAGGGTGATGGCATGTGTACCTGTTGGTTATTTAGTTTTCACTCTGTCTGAGTTGCATGTTTTATGAGGCCTGCTGACTTCACCGTGACCTTTTGTCTTGCAATTTTGTATTTGGGTGCAGAGTTCTGACTTATAATGGTCACAGAAATTGTTACAATGGTCGTGGTGATATTAAAAGAAAGGGTAAAAGAAAATTATACTGATATATGACAAAAAGCGAGGTTTGTTGATGGGTATATGAGCTTTCAACAATGTAGTTTAAAAAAGATGATAAAAATGAGCAGTTAATTAGGTACTGGTAGAGTCATTTTGTCAAATAAGATCAAAAAAGGACTGATCAGCAAATGTAAGAATGATAAATGAGAAATGGCTAGGGAATTCAAGAGACTTGAAGAGACACGAGGGTATTTGATCACTCAGGATTCTAGGAATCTGTTTGTATCAATCAAATAGTTATAAGAGAATTCAATTATTTCAATACAAATTGCATAATACAAAAGCATTATTAAAGAAATTGTGACTGTGTGATTAAAAGGTAAATATGAAGGTATTCTATAGGAGATGCTGCTGGCAGGAGCTACCCTTCCTACAGTTGAGCAAAGAAAAATAACAGAATGGAATTATTGACACCGAGACATTTAAAGGCCCTATGGAGCTCAGCCTCAACTCCCAAGAAAAGGTGCTGCTTATCTTGAGCTAGTGTGTGTGAGCTGGGAGGGTAGACCCTGGGGGCTGAGAGTCCATCTCAGAACAGAAGCCAAGAGAAAGTGCTTCTGCAAAGGGTGGAAAATTGAAAACCACATTGTCTTGCTGCTAAGGGAATGTTTGTTTCATGTCTTTATGTGTTTTTCAAATTTCTTACACTAAGCAACCAAATATGAATCTTGCAAAAAGAAAAAAATGTACAAGAAAAACAAGCAAAACAGGCATTCTCAATGTACAAAAGTGCAAAAGACATAATAGACAAATGACTAATCACACATAAAATCTCTCACAATCCCAGCAGGAATCAAGAACAAGAAAACTCACAGACACTGTGCAAATTTTCAACCTTCCTTTCTTTTTTTTCCTTAGGTCCACAAACCTTGAAACTATTCTGAGTACTCTAATAATAACACATGACTCTATGTGTGCATGTGTGCATGCACATATGTGTGTTCAACTGTTCATACAGGCGATTCCCATCTCAGAACAGAACGACTTACAATTTTTAGACTTTATGATTTTGCAAAAGCAATAAACATAAGTAACCAAACTTAGAAATTTGGATTTCTATCTTTCTCCCCGGTTAGAAATATTAATGTGATATTCTGTGATACAGGACAGTAGCAGTGAGCCATAGCACGTGATCACTAGAGTAAAAATCTGGCCCTCCACAGTGTACCACTTTGCTAAGAGGTTAAGCAGGTTAGGTATATTAAATAGATTTTCTACCTACAGCACTTAAAGCTTAGGGTGGGTCTATTGGGAAAAATCCTCATTATATGTCAAATACCATCTTCGTAAGCACACATATCTATGCTATGTATATATTTTTGTAAACATTAAGTGTTTGATATATATTCTACATATACATAGCTCATAGTCTAAAATACATGTATACCTATTCAATATACTGTAAATGCCTACAGACACATATGTAATAACATACAATTAAAACTACGAACTACTCTCTTGTCTAGCATGCTATTTTCCCTCAGAATTTATCCCCTTGGATTTGACTTTTATAGAAATTATTATCTATAGTTTTTTTAATAATTAGATAGCTCTTTTTTAATTTATTTTTTATTTGCTGAACATAGTCTTACCCATTGGAGTGAATCATTACATATTCATGCATAGATAGATATTGACAAAGTAAGGTAAGGCCAATCCTAGGCTATGATCCCCACCTCGACCACTCCCCGATCTCACGTACCTCCACTTTACCCACATGTTGTAGACAGAAATAAATGTATCAATTTTGAATTTTCTGATCTTCTCTGTCCACTTGTGTATAGTTGCACTGAGATGCTCCCTATTCCCTCCCTTGCCTTCAGACCTCCCACCCTTCTCCCATAGCTTTATAGTTATGGTTCCTCCTGTTTATATGAAAATTCACTTAAGTTGAGTTTATTTTTTGAGCTTAGCTAACTTCAAATCTGATTTAGATTTTTTTACTCTAGCTTCCAAATATGACAGAAAACATTCAACCCTTCCGTGTTGAGTTCAATTTATAAAAAAAAAAGGATTTATTTTATTTTATTTATTTTTTCATTTTCCCAACAGGTTAAATGTAACACTTTTTCATTCAATTCAAGTTGTGGCCAGATATATTTTATTAATTATTTAGTTCACTTATTCTTATTTAGTGATGACTATTTCTGATGATGTTGGCAACATGTTAATAAAATAGCATAGATTCATACTAATATTTTCAAATGGAATTTTGATTTTTCCCATGGTATTATCATTATAATACCATGGACCTTGATAAAACCATGGCCTTTAGAAACTGAATATCTGGGCTCAAATTCAAGGTTTTCACCTTGTTTGCCGTGTTATCTTGGGTAAATATTTTAGTTTTTGTAACTCAGTTTCCTTTCTTGTGAAATAATTATATATACTAAGAGTATGCATCTGCTGCAGATGTACTGTAATTATTAATTAAATGAGTCAATGCAGGCAAGGCAGGTGCTATGTGCCAATGCCTGGAGCCCAATCATTACTCCATGGGTATCAGCTATTATAGTTTTATTTTTATCTTTAAGTTTTTCAGCTATTCTACAATATAAAATGAGATTCTAGAGGCTCTAGTAAGCATTTAAATTAAGTATCATGTCCCATATTTGTATTTGTTCAAAGTTTTTCTGTTTGTCTCATTTCTTGATATTTATGAACTTATTGACAGACACTAGTGTTAATTTCTAAAGTTTGATTCTCTTAATTACTTTATGAAAAAGGATTTGCAGATGCCTTGATTTAATCTCTTTTTTTATTTTTTTATGATTTTTTTCTTAGTGGATATGAGTATATGTGTCTTTTCTTGAGCCCATGTATGGGCCTATATGTGTAGTTAGGTATTTGTGCAGATGAAAATTAGTAGGTTATGTTTCTACTTACTCAGTCTGTTGACATGCAAGTTTTGACCTATAAAATAACCTTCTACAGCTCTTCATTAACCAGTGGTGATCAGAGAGCTCAGCTTCCACATTTAAATATTTGAGTCCCTTTCAATTATCGGAGTAAATGTGGAGGCAAACATTGATATAAAGTAGATATAAAAGTTAAGCAAAAACTTATGTATTTTTTCAGTTTCTCAGGCATAGCAATAGAGTGCATAAAGAGAAACCAACCATAAGCTGAGACCCATCAATTATACATAAAGTAAAATAATATGAATATGGTCATCATTATTAGAATACTGAACCACACAATGCCTTATGCTACATCTTGTGAAGAATAAATTGTAATAACCCATAGTTGTTTCACTCCACAAAGTTAGTAAAAGTCACCAAATTATTCCACTAGCTAAAAAAGATGAGTCTGTGAACTAATGTTAAATGAAATGTCAAATAAAAGGTAATAAAGGACATATTTATTCAACATGAAGATGATCAAGATATTATATGCATTAGTTATTGACTTTCTCAGGTTTTATGAAACTGTTAACTAGATTTGGGGGGCAATTTCTGCTCAAATAGATAATATAAAATTCTTTATATAAAATAAATAATTGAACCACCTATTATTTTCTCATTCAATAAGGAAGTATACATTAAATTTTAAGAAAAAAATTCATTAACATTAACAAAATACATCAAACTGTTTTAAACATAATGAATGCATTTGTTGGAAATAATTGGATATTTGCAAAATAATTATGTAGTTTTGTATGTCATGAACTGGAAACTTATGTATGACATTAGTAATGAAGTGTCTTATTAAATTGGTATTGAACATGTATTGGTTCCAGTTCTGTCTTCTTAATTGTCATAAAATGGAAAAGCTCAGATAATTAATGATCCACTTGCAATCACAGTTTTCCTTTCTACCTCTAAGATCCTTGGTCTGAACTTCGAAGTTTTTTCCTTGCTAACGCTGCTTCTCTGAAAGCCACCTGGAGCTCTGTTCATCTAGATGTGATAAACTGCCATCTACATTAATCTACATGCAAATAAGATGGATGGCTTTGTTCCCGTGTTCACTCTGCACTGAGCTTCTCCCTTGCATTTCTATGATGTATGTTGAGATAAAGGAGTCCTTCTCCATACCTTTCCCCTTTCCCAGGGCAAATTGACAAGAAGTAAGCCACAGTGATAGATCAACAGGGAGGGCACTATCTCTTCTGAGATTAACTCATCCACTGCACATGCTTTTGTTACCTAGTCCATGGAGTAAATCTGTCCTTTCTCAGGAAACAGGAATCTACATGCCATTACCTTAAAAAGTGCTTATCATAGATCTGAAGTGCCATTTTCCTTATCTAACTTATCAAATAGTTTTGCATTTCTTAATTGGTCTGTCCTTAACTCATGTTGAAGAAATTGGCTTCTGGCAGTTCTATTGAGATAAGAGCAGTCTGGTTAGAATTGTTTTCAATAATTTTGGAAGTCATTATTTTGTTTTCATTTAAAGTATCTTATTTATATTTTGGTATATAGTTTATCATTTACACTGTTAGGACTTAATGCCCTCATTTTTTTGATCACACTAATCTTAGAAAAGCAGTGATTTTTAAAAATAATGGTCTATTTAAAAAAATTGCACATTCAGTCCAAATATAATTCATTCCTAAAGCACAACTCCAGGAATACAATTCTTCTCTAATTTAGACAGTGCTATCTTCACTGAATGATGTCTAACATATGATGTCAATATATTTTAAATTTAAAATATGGTTTAAAAGGAGAAACCATCACAGGGTTGGTTGGTCACAACAGGGTTAGTATTCCTCATGTACTTTACACCATGTTTTATCTCTCTTGCTCTCAAACTCTCAGTTTAAGTACAAAAAGTGTGTACTACAACTTATGTCCAAAAACAACTCTTGCAAGAAAACTCATTTCACATATATCCACCCCATCTCCAGCTTCTCACACATTAATTTCTGTATGCACAACTTATATTTCTTCGATTTCCTCCTGGGGGCAACACATTAGATTCAATGACAGCAAAGAAATCAATGAAATAATCCATACAGATGTGTTAATTAATGAGCATTAAAATTTCCTCATGCAAAAATGTCTTTACTCTTGTACATAGATAGAAAAAGCAATTCTCAAATTCATTTGGAACAATAAGAAACCAAGAATTGCCAAAACACTACTAAGCAAGAAAGATGAAACATTCCAGATCTAAAACTATACTATAGAGCCATAGTAACAAAGACAGCATGGTACTGGTATCAAGATAGGAAAGAAGACCAATGGAATAGAATAGAAGACCCCAATACAAACCCTCAAATCTTTAAACATCTAATTTTTGACAAAGGGGGACAAAATATTACATGGAGAAGTGACAGCTTCTTCAACAAATGGTGCTGGACAAACTGGTCAGCCACTTGCAGAAAGTTGAAAGTAGACACATGTCTTTCTCCTTGCACAAGAATCAAATCAAAATGGATCAAGGAGCTAGGTACTAAACCAGCTACCTTGCAACTGATAGAAGACAAATTAGGTCCAACAATTCAGCATTTGGGAGTAGGCAAAGACTTTCTCAACATGTCTCCAAAAGTGAAGGAAGTAAAGTCAAATCAGTGAATGGGATGCCATAAAGCTAAAAAGCTTCTGTACTGCCAAGGAAACAATCAAAAGAGTCAAGAGGTTTCCTACAGAAATGGAGAGAATCATGAGCTATGATTCCTCTGACAAGGGTCTCATATCCAGAATCTACAAAATCCTCAAAAATCTCAATTACAAAAACACTAACAACCCAATTAATAAATGGGCCAAAGAGCTAAATAGAAACTTCTCACCAGAGGAGATTGATCAAGCCAATGAATACATGAGAAAGTGCTCCAAATCACTAGTAATCAGAGAAATGCAAATGAA
>PVKS010017981.1:18858-41017 GCA_004027875.1 Aplodontia rufa
ACATTAAGATATCACCTCACGCCAGTCAGAATGGCAAAAATGAAGAAAATAAACAACAATAGATGCTGGAGGGACTGTGGAGAGATAGGCACACTAACACACTGTTGGTGGAGCTGCAGACTGTACAGCCCCTCTGGAAAGCAGCGTGGAGAATCCTCAAAAAACTAGGGATGAGTCCACCATACAACTCTGCTATTCCACTCCTGGGTATCTTTCCAGGGGATTTAGAATCAGCATACTATAGTTACACAGCAATATCTATGTTCATAGCAGCTCAATTTACTATTGCTAGACTATGGAAACAACCCAGATGTCCCTCACTGGATGAATGGATCCAAAAACTGTGGTACATATATACCATGGAATTTTACACAGCAATTAGAAACGATGATATTGCAGCCTTTGAAGGTAAATGGATGGCTATAGAAGAAATTATGCTGAGTAAAATCAGCATACCCCAGAGAACCAAGGGTCGAATGTCCTCACTCATCTGTGGAGGTTGGGACTAGACCCTGGCCATTGAGAAAGGTGGTCTATTATCATGTGTTAAATCCAGATAAGGTGTAATGTTATACAACATAATCCTTTTTTAGAGATATTGTGGGAAGGGGAAGGGAGGGATAAGGGTTGGTAATTGGGAGGGGCACTCCTGGGGGTAATTCTAATATCCAAAATCTATACACATTTTATATTATTTTGTTAAAATTGTGTGTGGTTGTTCAATAATAAATTTCTCAGTATAAAAGAAAAAAATATTGAAAGTGGGCTCCTTCAAAATCTATTGACTTAATAAATGTGATATATGGATAAAAATAAGAAGATACATATTATGTATAAAGCAATTAGAATCAACACAGTTAAGCATTTACACAAGTAGCAATTTGTCAACCAAGCAGATACTATTCATTGTATCTGGAAGTGATGTGGATTTATATTCATTTGACAGCTTTTACTATTTGATAAATTTGTGCTTGGGCAATAGAATTATTGCATCTATATATGATATCCTTATTGTACAAACTTTACATATTATAACTTTTTATTTCCTCTGTTTTTAACTAGCAGTCCTTCCAGATTTCTCTGGAAGCCTCATTAGGTATCATAAATAAAGTTCTGCTAACATTTACTCTGTGAGCTAGACAGTGATGTCAGCACCCATTTGAGAAACTCCTCTATTTTCACATTCAGCACTATGCCTCTGTCTTTGAAATTTCAGATGGGAAGATCGTATGTAAAGGCTGTGACACACTCCATAGACTCAGAAGCACTTACTTTATCTTCCTTTGAGTCTCAGTTTTGCATTCCTTTCTCACTAAACATTTTGAGGTGCTTCCAGACAACCCCAATCTGAATTTACCTCCACCTGCTGAAATAGCTAGAATTCTCTTTCTTTGGAGACTTACAGAGGAACAGAGGAATAAATATCCAATTGAAATTTAAACATCTCTAAAGTACAAAGGAATGGAATAATTTAAAAAAATGAACTTAGCAATTCTAAAAATCTAGTTATTCTGTATGAAGTTTTTTAAAACTCATAAATTTAAGCAACAAGAAATTTAGGCTATTTGAAAGGAAATACAATGCAGGTAAGATACACTAATTGAAATAAAAATACTAAAATATATTTAGGGCTCTACTTATGAATGTGGATAATTTAATTGCAATATTCTATTTCTTTTAATGTAAAGTTACATTCAAATTAATATTTGTTCCCAAAACCTTAAAAATATATTCAGCATGCCTATGTATTTTAGGTTCTGTTTGTATGCTCTTGCCCATTCCAAAATGATAGCAATGCCAACTTGTAGGCATAACTGAATTGCAACCAATAAAAAATAAGGTAATGGATGCTGACTTAAAGACTTGAGATAAAGCTAACTAAGTGATATTACTTAGCAACAGCTAATAAGGAGGCCATCATGTCAGTTTATCCCCAAATTTTATAATTCAGTTGAAAGACTCTAAGCAAATCTGAAGCTTTCGCGATTACACAGAGAACAACACAACCACAAAAAAAATTGCTCAGCCCATTTTGGGAGCTACAATTTGATAAAGGAAAGAGATTCTGAAGCTGCAAAGTTTGTCATCAAAGTCATATTATCTTAAGCTTGCTTGATAGCTTAAAGGGAATCAAAAGTTATATGAATTTTTTGTCTTGTTCTATAATCATAAATCCTTGGTGACTTTTTTTATTCTGGTATTTTTTATAAGTGTCTGGTATATATAAGATTATTCTTGTTAAAATCTTGACTACTTGATGTTCTTTAGCATACTTGTAAATATCTTGTCAGGCTTAATAGCCATTAAGGAATTCTTAAAAATTTGCCACAGAAAAAAGTTCTTCTCACTCAATATATTGTCACCATAGCCGTTATAACTAAAAAAATAAACAAAGGAAATATTTAAAGAAAAACAAATTCAGCCTATTAAAAATCAGCATCATGGGTATATTAAGTGTTAATGATAGAGAAACTGATTCTGCAATATTTACTTGGAATTAGCATAAGCATTGAAGACTTTTTTTAAAAAGAGCCTTGGAGGTATATTTGCATTCCCTTTGTAATTATATCCATGGAACTCACATGTTCCACTTTTAAAAAAGAAAAAACTGGTAGTAAATGAAGTTAAACTTTCATACTCCAGAATAATCTGTGACACTTTTGTGTCTCTTTAGTAGAAATCATGGTCTAACAAACAGTACACTTGAATGTCTGTGTCTATCTCCCTTAAAATAAGACCAAGATGCCGAGAAACACCTAACTGATACTACATGGTAATTTTATTGACAAGTGTGTTTGGAATCAACATTCAAATATATGTACATCAATAAGAATAAAGTTATTTTTCAAATCCTAAAAAAATAGAAAATTAAGGCCTACAGGAAGAAAAACAAGGGACACATGAATATTTCAAATTGCATTTTTTCTATAAACATATTTCTTGCTGAAATATGATTATGATAAATAACAAAAAGTGGAGTAGAGAAAAACTAATATTGAAAATAGACTGTACTATTACATTAATATTAACAATAACAATATTAATATAAAGTAGGAGAAAAGAGTATCAAATAATATATAATACAGCTTTGAATATTAAAAGAGTCTAAGCAAATTCATAAAGGATAAATCAGAATCTATCAGCCTTTCCCAATTTGCTGGTTTTCAAAATAATATCAATGGTTGAAAATAAAATTAGCACTGAACATTATATGTTGTATGAATGAAAACTGTCATTTTCCCCTAACAACAGCAAATCATACAAATAATATCTATTCATATATATTATACATGATATACATGCATTGCATTGTGTATGTATCATGTGTATGTATTTGTATGTGTGTACACCTGTAGGTAACATGTTTATATGTGGGTGAATGAATGAATATGTGAAGGAAGCGAGAGAAAGGAAGAGAGAGTTAACAACTACCATCTCAATATACTGAATTGGAGAGAAAGCTAATGTTTAAAACCCACTTCATAAAAGTACTTTACCCTATTTACATAAGATTCTCTGCAAATTTCACTGGCAAGTTCTTCCCTGAAAACCTACTGAGAAGGGCCACTATAGAATTCTAAGTAAAGTTCAGTTCTTTTTTTGTTTCCTGAATCAAAATCCATTAATTTCCTTCTTACTCTGTGGGTTCTGCTGACCTTTATAATAATGGGAGAAGTATACCAATAATGATGAGTAAAGATAAGAATGAGGTTCTAGTAGAAAAATATTCAACCATAATTTTTCTCAAGTTAAATTTTTCTCAAGTTAATTTTTCTCAGGTTTTAAGCATAAATTAAATGCTTTTAAATGGTGATATACAACATGTGAATGAGAAGATTTTCACTTTGTTTAATTATTTTATCATTATTTTAAATAAATTTAAGTGAATATTTGAAAATTTATATCTATACTATTAACTCATATTTATTAATCTATATAATCTACATAAAATATATTATCATAATAATCTTACCAAAATTTATTAATGACATGTAGTTATCAATAATAAACAAAAACTCTGCATTGTATTCTAATAAAATCTAATGATTTTACCACATTATAAAAATCAATTCTTAAATCACTATCTTTTGACATGTACTTAATCATTCTTCCAAAGGATAATGATTCTAAAACCTTCCATTTTTATTAGTATATTTTGTGTTGTAGTTTGTGTTATCTCTATCTGGAAATAACTGGTCCATCTGAAGTCAGTGTATACAAATGGAAGAGATTAAATTGGGTGAATTTAAAGTTTTCAATCCAATGTCAATTTACTAATGAAAGGCTATCCTCTGAAAAAGTTTTCATAGGAAAGATCTATTATTTCATTCTTTATTTTAATAATCTCATTATATTATATATTATTTATCAGATGTTGAGGTGAAGACTCCACACAAAAGGTATTTGGGCAAGGTTGTACAAAAGGTATATAGAAGAAAGAGCCAAAGAAATGGTTATTTGACCTTAAACCATAGCAGTGACTAAAAATCAGGATACCAAGACATGCCATCATATTTTTAGAAAAATATCATTGATTTAAAATAATTTAAAAGGAAAAATTTTAACACATAGGGCCACTTTTGATTTTGCATCTAAATAAGTAAAATCACTTTTATTTGCTTGTGCTTATGACCATTCAGAAACCTTTGCCTAAAAGTAAATCCTTCTTTAAGGTAGAAATAGTAAAGAAAATGCATTACTCAAAATGTGCTTAAAGAAAACCAACATATAGCTGCTACTAATCATGTAAATACAAATTAATATATTTTGTTGAAAGTAAGAATTTTCTTAGACTTTTCTGACCATAAAATTAACTATAATTTGTTAGTTATGTTGTGTGGATTTCAGTGCTACCAATGTTGGCTGGTGTCTGCGCTTTATTCTTCAATATATTAATCTCTGGAGAAAAGAAACAGATTTTATCACATCTACAGCAGCTGATTATTAATAAAAATTAACATTTAAAAGTCATCTTAAATTTTCCTGTCTGATTTAAATAGTTTCATAACAACTTAATGAGTTATTCAATAAAAGGGATTTGAATTTGGCCATAATTAAATTTGACCTCTTTACTAAATAACAAAGTTCTATATTATTATTTTATTATTTTTACTTTTATAAACCAATCAATTAGATTGCCCCATAGGTCATTATATACGAGATCACATATTCTTAAATTTTTCTTAAGTTTAGAAATCGAAATCTACCATCCAATAATAACATAAATCGGTACAAATTTACTTAGCCCAGGTAATTTAAATGGACTACTTATGCACATATGAATATATATTTTCTTATATAAAGATAGAATAAAATAAAATTGCTCCCCAAGAATTTTTGGAAACTTGAAATCTGTATAAAAATTACTCAAAGAAATGTTGTTCATAGTAATGGGAGATAAAATTATTATGCAAATCAGGTAACTTGAGAAGTAGTTAAAACTGTTGAAAAATTCATTGAGGATTTATTTATACATTTCTGTGAGTCACATTTTAATCCAGTAATAGTAAAAGCAAATAGAATTAATATCTAGCTTTAAAATTTCATTTTCATGGAGTACATACCAACTAAAAAATTTTGGTACAATTGACATAAATATTTTCATAGAGGTAGGTTGAAAAATGATGTGAATTCATAACAAGATAACTAACCTCCAACTTATACAGAGGGATTGAGAGAAATCTGCCATTTCTGATAGGATAGAGTCATTGAGCTGAATCCTTAAGAAAGTGTATGAATTAGGTGAACATGATGAAAACCAAAAGCAGGCTGAACATGATCAGGAGAGTCTTTTAAGAATTTGAGCAAGGGGTAATGGTATAACATAGGCAATGTGAAGAAATTGGATATGAATGTGATTTAGGAAGTAACTAAAGACTAGGCTGAGTTGTATAAGCAAATATTAATTGATGAGAAAATTGGGAATGTTTTACTTCTGGAAGTTGAAGCTTACACTAATAGCATAAAAATTTATAAAAGGAAAATGGCATGATCAGAATTATCTCTTAGAAATATTTCTTATCTAAGTGTGAAATAACTGATTAAAAACAAGAGCAGGTGACCATGAAGATATTGCAGGAATTATGGAAGGGAAAAATGTATGGGTTGAATCTATGACAGTTAATGTTCTGTTAAAATATGAACAGTAATTTTAGATTTGAATTGGACATTATTGATAACATTAGACCTGACGTACACTTTTAGCTAATAATATTCAATTCTTTCATTTTATAGATACATGACAATCAGTGTTTTATTGATCATATTTAATTAGTCATCCAGATCACAAATGTTCTGATGCTAACATTGGTGTAACATGGCTTGATTTAACTGATAATTCAACACAATAGAAAAGTTATATAACTTCTGAATTTTAGAGAATGAGCCAGAGGACCTGAATCCTTTAATGATATCAAGATACTTTAAATTTCATTCTCTCTGGTATTCAGTGAGATCAGTGGAGAAGACTTGTCAAATTTAATCCTCTAATGGAGGTAGGTTTTCTAAGCTACCTAAGAGAACTGGTTGGGGATAGTCAAAAAGGAGACCTCTAAGAGGTGTCATGTGGTCTGTAAATGTGTGAATCTTGGAGAGCTTTATGATTCTGTGGATTGCGGAAGGCTAGAGAGGAACTAAACTCGCATATTGAATTGTCCCAAACTCATATATTTGAAGGAAATTTGGTTCTCCTTGATTTGAGACCAATCTATGGGATTAGACGTGGCTAAGTTCATTATTTACAAATCTATTCCATCAAGACTTTCAAAATAAAGAATTATTTTCCAACACATGGTTATTTACAAATGTCTCATAAAGTTCAATAGATAGTACCTTTAACAATAGACTCAGGTAATTATTTTCAATACTTGGTATTACCAATGAAAATCACATAGTGAAAATATGGAATTCCAAACCAATATGTTAGATTGTAAAAAAAATAGTTTTTAAATTAATTGTGGGAAAAATGTATTAATCAATTGAGTTAGGAGATTATGATTCTTCAGTAATTGTTACAAGGAAATCATTAAATAAGGAAATTGTTGTTATTACTGATTGGAAAGCAATTAGAAAGAATACATCTATCCTTACTCCATGCTATAAGTTCGGATTTGCAATGTTCCACAAAAGCTCATGTGATAAATTTTGGTCCTCAATTTGGTGCTATTATTAATTGTGGAAACCTTTAAGAGGTAGTGCCTAGTGGGATATCTTAAGTCACTGGATGTGCCCTGATAGAGAATGTGGGGATTTGCTCTCTTCCTCTCTTTCTCAAACACACACACACACACACACACACACACACACACAGTACCAAGCCATTATGATGTGAGCAGGTTTGTTCTTCCACAAACTAATACCAAAATATACTCCTTGTCTTAGAGCAAAAAAACAAATGAGGCAATCGACTTGGACTGATATGGTACAAAATAAAAACTTCCCTTTTTTAAGTTGATTATCTGAGGTATTTTGTTGCAGAACAGAAATCTCACTGATACAGAAAACTGGCGCTGAGAAGTGGGGTTGTGTGCTAATACCCAACCGTGTGGTTATCTCAGATTTTTTAGCTACAGTAATGAAAATCTCTCTCTCACACACTGATTGATTGGCTTACAGTACCATTCAAGTCCCCAGTCCTTTCTGAGTCAATGGAACCTTGACAAAGGAGATAATGATTGAAATGTGAAATGCTGTGGCTTACTGGTACCAGAAGGCATAATGTAATTTTTTTTCCTTTTGAAAAATGTCAGATTTACTTAGACAATGAGAAAGGAAAATCTGACTGATGCAGGATGGAGATCTGTGTTCAGGAAAGGAAAAGATTCCTTGTGAGATGATTCTTCTCTAGAAATGTAAGTCATCATGTTCTTATTACCTGACACACAACTAAGGAATCAGGAAGTGAAACATGTTTCTCTAGGTAAGATTTTTTTTTTTTTTGATGCAACTGTCTGACAACAGGCTTTGGGGATGAATTAAACCATATAATTGGATTTGCTTTAACAAATGCATTTAACCTCAAAGAGATAGTAAGAACAGAGGTGTGTGCTCCCAATTTTTATATCCCACTAAGTGGCATGGTAATGCACGGACAATCTGCTGGACACACAGTGGCTTTTCCATTCCAATGCATGGAGTTACTCTTGTTGCTTTTGCTTCCTACAGGACATGCATGAGTAGAATATCAATAACAGGAAAAGAGAGACTTTTTGGTACCAGTTTAAATTCCAACTGTATACAAAAGGATTCTGAAAAGAAAGTTCTTATCATTTGGCAATATACAGTTTGCATTCTTCAAACCTGTGAAAGGTTAGGTATGGTCTCTTCCCAAGGAGAAGAAATAAATTTCTGATTCATTATGCAGGCAATGCACAATAGGTTGCCAAGGATTTCTGGAAAATCCTCCTTTCAGATCACAAATTTGCAACTTCTGATCTTTCTAAAGAATTCTATCTGTGAGTACCACATGGCCATTTCAAAAGAAATGTGTAGAACTCATAAAGTTGCCCAGGAAAAATGCTACACAAAGTGTAAATTCATTCCAAACCTATAAAAAATTGCAGAGCAGATACTAGATATTTTAAGTTTATGTGAGTTGATCTTTTAGAAGCCTGCACCTGTCTTCTCTAACTTATGTAACATCCTATAAAAATTGATGCAAACACAAATCAATAGGAGAAAGCAGAAGACAACCATACCCTGGGACATCCTCAGAGTCCTGGTGGTGATTATCTGTGACTTACACACTGGACAGTGCTCTTGTGCTTTCCATGCTTATCAAGAATATGTATCATAAAACTAATTTGCAAAATCTACCTTGTAAGACTGAAGCATCTATTTAATTTGTGGCAAATTAATATATTCTTTTAATGGTGCCATAATCACATCTAGAGAAATATTACAAATATTATAGAAATAATTCATATTTAAATTAAACTCTGCTTTGAGATTTTCCATTACTTTGATGCACTGATTATAAAAAATAATTTACACTGAACTCCAGTTTCCTTTTTCATTCTGAAATTTTGATAATTTTGACATAATATATGAAAGAAAAGAAAGCAAATGTAGCTGTGAGCATAGATACAATTATTTAGTGATGTGATTCTTTAAATCAATAGAGAAATCCCTTGTATTTCCATGAAGGAATATGAGAAATGATTCATTTCTTACCAGAGTCTATTATAGATGGAGCAAAGTACTGACTTCTACCCTTCAACAATTATTCATTGTATGGGCAGAATAAAGTATTCAAAGAAGGGAAAAATAAGTACAAAATTCTCTAGGAACCCTTAAAGTTATTAACTGAAAGACTAACATTATTTAAGTGCTACTTATGAAGAGAATGTTTGAGTTAAAAATTCCAAACTTGAGGTTGTAATGTTTCCATAGTATACTCTTGTTCATATAAAACCAGAATCCCAATAACTCCTAATCTGAAGATATAATGAAATATTTACCTAATTTGAATTAGAATATAAGAAGCAGAATAATATCATTATAGGTTAAAAGATTTCATTTTTCTTTAAATAGTTTATGTCTGATTCAGACACTATTCTATTTCAGTCACTTAATCAAAGGTTTTCAAACTGTATAAGTTCATACATTATACAAAAACAAAAGATAAATTAATACATTACCATTTTTATAAAAGTGTCATTTTTATAGTAAAATTAATTCATGTGACACTGAGTTATAAGAAATATCTCTAAATATTATTCTTGAACTAAGTTCAGAGAGATAATCAGAATTCTGTTATGATGTATTTTCTTGATAAATAATGAATACATAAATCTATGATAACATAGATTTTTGGATTTTTTTCTTTTAGAGAGAGAAGGACACTGAGAGAGAGAGAGAGAGAAAGAGAGAATCAATTTTATTTAATTCTTCATTGCTCTGGCATTTCATTGTGTACGTGGTGCTGGGGTTTGAACTCACATCCTTGCACATGCCAGGCAAGTGCCTCAAGCTCTGAGCCACCACTCAAGCTCCAGATAAGATAGTTTTTAAAACAATATAACTTATTTGTCCCAGTAATAATTTGTATTTTAAAAACTAGGTAAAAGATCAAGTATGATCGTTGGAATTCATCATTTGTCCAGCCCATTTAAACTAGGAAATCTGGAGACCATGTCATTTGTTCATTTTACAAGTTGACTAAAGCCACTGTTACATATGACTATGACAAATGTCATTTAACTTATCCTTGTCTGTCACATGCTTTCTGAGAGAATAATCCACAATAAGCTAGAAAAGCATCATATTGTTGTATGTGATTTCACATTGTTCAAGTAGTATGCATTTCCCTGCTCAGTTGTGTTTCCAACTCTTGGTAGCACAAAGTTGGAGCTGCCAAGTTCCAAAACAACGAAAACTGCTTTATCATCTTGCCTTATAGCTCTGTTTTTATTACTATTATCTTGTGGGTCACAGAATTTGTTTCCATTATTTTTCAGCTTCTTGTGACCTTTGTAGAAAGTTGGGGGATAGAAAGACAGTAATTTCTGTCTCTCCACTGTTAGCGTAGTCCTGATATCTAGGGAACTGCTCATCCACATGTTGGCTCCTCCTACATCTGCTTCAGTGTAGACTGGAGGTTCTGCTGTTAATGCAAAGTGACAGGGGCACATACACAGACTAAGTCAGACAGTAGCTGTGGTGTCAAATCTTGTGCACAGGACTCCCATTTCTTTCCATGATGGCAGAGGGCAGATAAAGCGAAGGTTTATGTAGGAAGTTTTTAATACGAGGAAATAGAGATGGACCGTGGTGACTGGGGTGGCCGCTGGTGATGACTTATTTGTGACATTTTGTAGACAAACTGCCTATTTTTATGTACAGGATAAAAGTAACTGAGGGAAAGCTAATGCACCTCTCTGGATTTATACTACCCTCATTTGGAGAATAGATAGAATGGTACCTACTCATCGGGTTAATTTGCGAGTTTAATAAGAATATATTTTTAAAATTCTTAGTTGAATCCTGACCTAGATTGAACAATTAGGTATTGCCACAATTTTATTTTTTCTTAATCCCTACAAAGTATTCTTTAATCTTTTCACTGATGATTTCTCAGAAAAGAGTTGGTGTGAGATGCACAGGGAAGACAGACCAGTGTCTAGGAATCTTTATGCAGGGCTTGAGAAGCCAAGAACTTACTTTCGTGCCTTTCCTACTTTTGACACAATTCCCATTATGCTCAAATTTCTTAAAAATCAGTTAAGATGATAGGGAGTAGTTCAGGTATTTTAAATTCTTATTACATTTTCTCATTAGACAAACCTTATAAAATGTTCCCTTATTAGGACTAGATCCCAGCAGACAATCCATAAATAGACTACAATATTCCCCACATTATCTTTTGTACAATGGAGGCTTTCAGATTTCAATTGAGATCTGCCTGGGTTCAGAGAGTTAAATGGGTTGAAACCATCAGTAGGTTTCAGAAATTCTGTAACTCTAAACATAGAGAGTATGAGAGTTTGCAAGCTACATATAGTATAGGGTTTTTTTTTATAAATGTATGTAGATCTAAGCTGTTCATTTATATTAGCAATGTTTGCTTATGGCATGCTTTGATGCAAATATCAAATTTAGTTAAACATTTTTTCATATTGTATATTAATGTCTTTAATCAGAAGGATCAGTCTCTAATTAGTCCTATTATCTGTTTCCTTTCATGCATAAAAATGAATCCTATATACAAGAAGCAATGGAGTGGTATATTTAAAACATTACTATCTGCGTGCAAGCTATTTAAGGGCACTATGACTCAAACGATACTCTAATAAAAATTATTTCTGTACTTTATGGCACAGAAGTTATATTACTAGCTAGCTTTCATGATAAAGCTAAAATTATCACAAAATTATCAACCATTGCAAGTGTTTTTTATATACCATGACTTACCCCACTGTACATCAGAAGTTGTCAGACCTTGTGATTCTTTGTTCAACTGGACAGCAGAAGGGGAGGCATGGGACTACCCAACTCAGAGAAACCTGCAATTGCTGTTTCTGAGTGTCTAAGAATGTTTTCTTTGGGAAACAGGAGCAGTCTGCTTCCCTAAAATCTGCTCTCCACAGCCATCTTCAACTTCCTGGCATAAACGTAAGCCACATGGGAAATCCAATCCTCTCTGAACCTTCACATGACCAGAGGTGCCACTGAAACCACTCCTGACCTCCAAAATCATGAACAATTTAAAATGATCTTCTGACTGTTAAAGCTTTCAGGTAATTTGTTAGACATCAATAAAGAAGAAAGTGGTTTTATTGCTAGCCTTCTAGTGGTAAATCACAAGGTTTTATTTTTCTTGGGAGTTTCCTAAATAAAATATTACCTAACATAATAATGTTGCCATCACCTGAAGATTGCTTTTTATTTGGGAGGAATGTAAAACAACTTTTGCTTGTCAGGTCACTGTTTTTACTAAAGTTAACTTGCTGGAAACTCTTCTTGAGAAAATGCAGTGCCGTAGCCCCTGAGTCACTGTTGCCACCAGGTGCTGTGGCCATGAGTGGCTGGTTGAAGGCTTTAGGCGTGGCCATGCGCAGTGTTGTAGGAAAGGCTGACAATAAAGCAACAGTTCTTAACAGACTGCCAACGAGTTCCAAGACCCCAAATGCACTTAGGGTCCCAAACTGTGTAGTATAGACCACCTGATCAAAGTAAGAATCCAGATTTGGCTCAAACTCTGCTTTGAAATCACCATCTCCGCTAATTTATTGACATATTGCTGAACTGACACTTGTCAAGTGGTAATTTCAACTTTGGTTTCTTAAGGCACTCAAGAAGCCTAAAAATTTGCCTGTCATATTTTTCAATACCTTACTCCAACAGAGTTTGACTGCCTACATACACCAGAAATTCCACATAATCAATAATCCTGTGAGGGAAGTGGCTTCTTATCTACATATATTTTGATATTTTTCTTTTTAGTTTTGATTTTGAACTATAATAATCATGGAATTATTGTAATTCTGGATCTTATCTTAATCCCATTAATAGTGCTTACATTTTGTTTGGCAGTTGATTTCAGTGTGATTTTTCCAGAATTATCACTTAAATGGAGGACTTTGCAATTCTTCTCAGTGTATTTTAACTTTTAAAAAACCTTAATCAAAAAATAAAATAAAATAAAAAACCTAATCATACAGCAAGAACTCATGTATTTCCTTCTTATAGTATTTCATTTGATTCAAAATAACAATCAAATCTTTAAAATATTTTCTTAAAAAGTGTGGTCCATAACTCTGTTTCTGATCCTACCTTTAAATCATACCATTTCTGAAGGACTAAATAGAAAAAATGATGATGATTACTAAACATTTAATTTGAACCAACAAGGGAAAAAAGTGAATATCTATCAATTAGAAAAACATAGAATAATTTTATAACCATGTGTCAAATATGTTAAAATAAATTAAAACTATAAAAATATCAAATATGTTAAAATAAATTAATTGAAAGTATAAAAATATCAAATATGTTAAAATAAAAATTTTATTTAAACTATAAAAATATCAAATATGTTAAAATAAATTAATTAAAAGTACAAAAGATATAAAATGTTAAAATAAATCAATTGAAATTATAAAAATCTCAAATATGTTAACATAAATTGAAGTTATAATTGTCTAGTATATTAAAATAAATTAATTGAAAATATAGAAAATCAAATATATTAAAATAAATTAATTGTATGTATAAAAACTATTGAAACTGTTAAAATAAAAAATTAATTGAAACTATAAAATATCAAATATGTTAAAATAAATTAATTGAAATTATAAAATTATTAAATATGTTAAAATAAATTAATTTAAATTCTTAAAAATATTGGATCTAAACTTGAAGATATTTATGGTACACTGTTTGTGTGAGACAAGTGTAATACAGAACACTTTCTTCAAGTCGGTGAAAATCCCATATAGGTAGCTTTGTGTTTATGTCCACGTGTGTATTCACACACATGCATACTTAAAGTGATACACAAATGGATGGTTGTGTTATAACAAGAAATATTCTCGGTCTTTGTCCCTGGTTCCTGACTTCTAGCACCTTTGGGATTTTCTGAGTTATAAGACAGGTTCTTAATATTCATAATAAGCACAATCAAAGGATTGTGCCTGGGTGTATATTAATTAGAGGACTTGCAGTGGGCCCATAGATAACCTTCTTGCTAGAAAGATGGTGTGATTAGAGGATTGGAACTACCAGCCCCACTCACTGGCCTCCATGAAAGGGGAGATGTTGAAGATTAAACTGTAAAAACTCTAGAAAAATAAGTTTTGGTGAACTTCTGAGTTGCTGAACACAGGAAGATCCTAGGACAGCATGGAAGATCGGCCCCAACCTCACATCTTGCCCTATGTTTCTCTTCCTTCCGTTGCTCCAGAGTTGTATCCTATTAAATAATTAAGTGTAAGTAAAGTGCTTCCTGAGTTCTGTGAGCCATTCTAGCAGCTTATCAACCTCAGGGAGGGATTCACAAGAATCCTCAATTTGCAATTGCTTGGTCCCAAGTATGGGGAGCCCACAGTTGAGGCAGTCATCTAAAATGTAGTAACTGTGGCACTCAGCCTTCACCCTGAGAGGTCTCATTCCAACTCCGGGTAAATGATGTCAAAGTTAAATTGAACACAATTATGGCTAATCACTGTCCACTGGTTAAGTGTTTATTATATATGGAAAAAATGTTTTCCTCAAATCTGGTGTGGAGATTGAGAGCAAAGAGGAAGAAAATGTTGTATGTGCTTTTTTTTCCCTTCTAGAATGACCAAAAATTTTAATGGTGATAGCAGTGTGAAAATCTTAGAGTAGGAAATTCAAATGAAATTTCTCTGTATTATTTATTTGGTTGTATTTGCATTACATAGAGAAGAAATACTATTATTTATGCAATCATAAAATAATAAGTGATTTTTATTATGTTAGTCATTGTAGGACTGCTTATAGAATAAGTAGAATACTAGGGACCAGACCAGCCTTTTTGCCAAAAATAACTTATCTCTGATAAAAGAAAATAATTTTTTTTCAGCACATGATTATCAGACAATTGATAATAGTGATCCATGACAAGTTTGGCAAATATAATATAAGATCAAAGATTGCCCCAGATTCTTGACATTGGAGAGTTTGGAGGATGTAGCACAGAAAGGATTGACCAAGGGGAACCTAATAGACTCTCAGGGGTGAGGAGATGAAGCCTAGAGTGTGGAACATGGAAATATTTTGTGTTCCCAGGAGAGAGAAGTGGAGAGGAGAGCTAAAGAGGGACACTTAAGGTTGGGAGATGGTCCCTTTCAATATTCCAGAGTATTGGTGAATTCATACTTGTGATGGAAATTCTAGAGACTGAGGAAAGGATCATGCATAAGGATTAGAGACAACAGTGACCAGAGTGCACACACACTCAAAAGCATTGTCTGTTCCCACCAACAGGACTGGAAGCATCTGTCATGGGCTGAATGCTGTGCCTTCAAAACTCATTGTTGAGCAGTAACTTCAATGGGATGGTGCTTGAAGAAAGGGCTTAGGGGAGGTGCTTGGGTTGGACTAGATCACGGGGTGAGTTCTAGGTCTGATGGGATTAGCACCCTTGTAAGAAGGAGAACTACAGACCTTGTTATCTGTCTTCCTGGTAAGGACATTGTGAGAAGGTGACAGCAAGCCAAGAAGTCAACCCTCCCCAGAAGCTGACCATATTGGCTCCTTAGATGGCCAGGCTTCAGAATATCTGTGTTGATTAATCCACCACATCTATGGCATTGTTATAGCAGACAGGTACTAATGTACCTCCTCATGACTCACATGCTAGGTACAGTATTCGGGAATATCTTTCCTCAAGAGTCAGAAATAATTAACCCTCTAAAAATCATTAAAACACAATGCAAAAGACCAGTTTTTGAGCAGCTAAATTTCATATGCTACAAGAAGATTCAAGAATAACTGTAGAAATACAAAGATACACAGTAATACACAAGGCAAAATTCACAATGTCTGGAATCATATCAATGTTTATCAAGATCACAAAAAAGCAGTGATATTCTGACCATAAAAAACAAAGACAAAACAATCAAAACCAACTGTGATGTTTATCAAGATATACAGTTCTGGGGCTGGAACAGTGGCTCAGCAGTTGGGGGTGCTCCCTGGCATGCATGAGGACCAGGGTTCAAAACCCAGCACCACATACACAACTAAGTGTTTGAGAAAGAAAGGCCACACACAGACAGACAGACACACACACACGCACACATACAATACTCTGGGACATGAAAACATCTCACAAACTTTAAAGAATTTGGGTAATGCAAAATGATTTTCTGACCACAGTACATAAAATTAGAATGCAATAACAAACATCATTAGGAGAAAATAAATATTTGAAAACTAATATAGCTATTAGTAATCCATAGAAGAAAGAAGAATGTATACTGTTGATGTGAAAGCATTTTGAACCAAATATTCAGTATAGTAAGATGGTTGGATGTCATTTAAACAGCACTTACGGCATAATTTCTTGCTCTAGATTCGTGTATTAAAAATAGAAGAGAGAGTGGGTATGGTGATGCATCCCTGTAATTTCAATGGCTTGGGAGACTGAGGCAGGAGAATCACAAGTTCAAAGCCATGCACAACAACTTAGTGAGACTCTCCCTCAAAATTAAAAATACAAAAAGGGCTGGTGATATGGCTCGGTGGCTAAGCATGCCTGCGTTCAATCCCCAGTATCTAAATAAATAAATAAATAGAAGAGAGATCTCAAATTAAGAAATCAGAAAAGGATGAGTGAATTAAACCCTGAGGTCAGATCAGAGTAGAATTGATTCACAAGAAAATAATAGTGGAAATCAATAAAACCAAAGGCCGTTTCTTTCAGGAAAATGTATTGATAAACCCAAAGCAAGACCATGAGAAAACCATAAAGAGGAGATGGGGTGGGGATTGATATAAGAATGAAAGTTTGATGTCACGACAAATGATGCAGGCAATAAAAATGTAATAAATAAATTTATGAGCAATTTTATGTTAATAAATTGAAGAAGATGTAACCTAAAATTTTCTTGCAAGGCCTATAACCAAATTTTATTCAGGACAATATAAAACAAAGAAAGCATAACTATGTTTTATAAGCATGAAAGGCGTTCAATTTGTGGGATAGTTCTGGGGATGCACCTGGCTAGACTCTGTTGCCTCTTTGTGGGGTCACACACTAGTCCAGGTATTTCTGTGAAGTATTCGTGGATGTGACACCCACTTACCCTCAGAAAGCATTAATAAAGGAGATAATCCTTTATAATTGGGTTAGCCTTTTCCAATCAGTTGAAGGCCTTAAAAGCAAAACCTGGGGCTTCTCAAACAAGTCATCCTGCCTCTGCCACATCCACCCGACCTACAGATTTCAGACTTGAACGTTCCCATCACTGTATGCAACAATTTCTTAAAATAAATCTCCGTTCTTCTACTTCCATAGAGAACACTGGCTAATACATGTCTTCTTTCTTTTTGAGCTCTGAATTTCAAATAAATTAGATTTTTAATTCTTTTTGAGCAGCTTAGATATAATAGTACTTAACTGAAACTAATCTGTGGCATAGATCAGGAAAGTAAAAGATGCATACCTCTTATCACATCCACACATGCAGTGCTGTTGACACTTGCCGTGATCTGTATTTGGTCTCTGCTTAGTGTTCTGAACTGGCTATGGCCCTGGGGACTTTAACCCTGACTGGACTACAGTACCCAGAAAAGGTCCAATGCTTGCCAGTTCATGTGAACCAGAATGGTTCCAGTTAGCAGTGACAAACGATGCTATCATAATAAACAATCACAGATGCAGGGTGTTTAAAGAAATGTTTATGCCCTACTCACAGAAAGTGTTTTGGGCATTCAAGATCCTCCCAACGCCATGAACCTTCACACGGAAATGCACCTTAACCACTGCTCACTCGCCAGAAGGAAGCCAGGGAAGGGCTGGGCACTGCAATCACATCCCTCGGCTGGGAAGAGACAGCTTTCCAGCACAAGTCATACCGACCTACCCACCTGATGGAGGTAGCTCAATCTCCCACGGCTCCTGGAAAGGGAATGAAGCTGGGTGTCAATGATTGCAAACACAAATAAAGTTTGCCACTGGATAAGGAAAACCGAAGGACATTTTATGGTTTATTTTCATAGCAGGGACAGAAAAAGAGAGAGAGAGAAAGAGAAAGAGAGAGAGAGACATCCAGGACATCTACACATACTTTGCTCTCCTTCTCATGTCCCCAGAAAAGTACACCATCATAACATTCAGATAAATCTATCATATCTAGAAGTTGCTATGAGTTATTAGATTAGCATCTTAGCTTTAAAATATTAGCTTAGTTAGCCATTTTTGGTTATGGGAATCACATTTGATGCTTCTTTAGGACGGGGTGCAGTTTCTGATGAACCACAGCACACAGTAGTGTCTAAACAGTGCAGTATGGAGTCCTGGCTTTCAACATTCTCTGTGACAAGGACAAATTCCTCTTCATCAAAGTGTTGTGCTCTTGTGAAGATTAAACAAGTTAATATATAGAAGTTACTTAAGAATATTCAATGTTTAACCAACTTTGCTGTTGTTGATTATCATGCTTCATTTCAGGAGCAAGTCAAGGAATTTGCATCATTGTATAAGTGGCAGAGATTATAGTTACTGACAACTAAGTCATGTTAAATACATTTTTATTAAATCAATATATAAAGTAACTAAGTTGCAATGACCTTAGTAAACAACCCATATTAGCCTACTATCTGATGCTACCTAACATTATGAGTTAGAAGAAATGAGGTTTCTTTATAATGTTCTGTTTTATAATTACCTTTTCTAGTTTGAATCTCAAGTAACTACTTGAAAATCTCAATCATATTTAAATATAAATCAGAGAAGTTGCTTAATTTCTATTTTTCCTTGCTAGGGTATACAATCAACTTGAAATTTTTATTTTGTTTTTAAAATCACAGTATTTTGATAGTTATACAATTAGCTTGATCTGTTCAACAGGAAAGAAGTACAAAGGTAGGTGTCAATATTTGCTTTCCTGGGAGTTATGAGGATCATTTTGAGACACTGTCTAGGAATGGCTGATATGTTTAACTCTCAATGTGAAATTCATGGAAATATTACCTTTGAATTTCTATCAGAGACACTGCTAAGCTAAGAAGAACAGTGACTTGAGGTGCACCTTATGAACTCCACAGGACCCGGTCTTGTTAGCTTCCTATGACCAAGGCTATGGTGCTTCATGGATAGGGAAGAGATGCTTGCAACACTTACATTGCTGTGCCCGTGGAAATGGATAGTGCGTCAGCACCTTGAGAGTTTGCAGGTTACCAAAAGCAGCTCCCAGTCAGCAGTGAACGTCCTGTAGCTTCATCACTGCAGAGGACACTAGAAAGCAGTGCTCAGGGATTGGTGTGAGTCTGCAACTGAAGATCTTCAGCATCTGTCATCAGAGGTTCACTGAGACAGCAAACCGAGAAGGAGAGAGGAGGAGGAGAGTGGACATAACATGTGCATCTCCAAAAATCCAGTTTAAATCAAAGAAATTGTTAAGGTTTCCATGTGAGGCATCCCTCAAAAGCTCACATGTGAGAAATGTAAGGAGGTTTGCAAATGAAATTACTAGGTTAAGAGGTGCAGTGGTGGCTCAGCGGTTGGAGTACTTGCCTGGCATGTGCAAGAATGTGGTTCAAATCCCCAAACCCCAGCACCACATATACAACCAAGTGTCAGACAAACAAAGGCCAGATGGAAAATAAAGTTGATTCTCTCTCTCTTAAGAAAAAATAAAAATCAAACAAAAACAAAACAAAACTTTAACCCAATCCTTAAATTAATCCTCTGATAGGGATTAACTGGGTGGTAACTGAAGTCTGCTAGGCTGTGGCTGGAGGAAGTGGGTCACTGAGGTCAGGCCTTTGGGGTATGTATTTTGTATCTGGTGAGTGTAGCATCTCTCTCTTCTTCCTGATTGCAATGCTGAGTCACTTCCTCCAACACACTCTTCTGCCATGATGTTCTGCCTCATCTTGAGCCCTCTAGAAATGGAGCTGGTTATCTATGGACTGATATTACTGAAACCAAGAGCCCCCAATACACTTTTTCTTCTCTGAAGTTGTTCTTGTGAGGTCTTTTAGTCACAGCAGCAAAGAAGCTGACCAAAATAGGAATCAGGACCAGAAATAAAAACAATAAGAAGAAAGCAGAGCAAGATAATTGAAAGTAGACTATCAGACAGTGCTAAGGTAATGGAGAAAGGTTATGGCTACTAATATGCTATTTTGTTATTGTGAATAATTAGGTGTAGAACAGATCTTGCCATTAGCCTTAATAAATTATATTTAATTTATTTTACATTATTGGAATTTGAGCAGCAATCCTGATAGACACGATCTCAAATGTCAGGATCCCAAATGTTGAAGTCTAGAAACATATAAATCCCTACAATCTAATAAATAAAATCCTTAAAAATAAAAATCTCAAGATTTTTTAATTTTAGAAAAAAATCCAAAAATTATTCAGAAGTCATTTATTTATTTAAATCCTAAAAAGTATTTACTTGAGAAACATAAAAACATGAAAGCACAGTTCACAGACCACTTTAAGCAATAAAATCAGCAGTAATAATGTGGATAGTTTTGAAAGACTAAAGGCTCTGATGTACAAACAAACGTGGCACAAGCATAACAATTATGTGCAAGCAAATTGTATTCATAAGCAAGTTAAAAAGCAAAAGATATTAATGCATATCATCATAGTTGGTTATTATGTGCATGGCTTTCTCTCTGTGATCATCTGAAATATCACAAGGGACAACCAAAGTCCTTTGATGAGATTCACCAAAAACTGTGATGAGTTGCACCATGTACATTGTTACCCAAACAGTTGAAATCTTGAGAAATCTTTCCTCTCACAAATGTCAACACACACACACACACACAAAAAAAAAAAAAAAAAAAAAAAAAACCTAAGGAAGTAAAGTCAAAAATCAGTGAATGGGATGCCAAAAAGCTAAAAAGCTTTTGTACTGCCAAGGAAACAATCAAAAGAATCAAGAGATTTCCTACGGAAATGGAGAGAATCATGGGCTATGATTCCTCTGACAGGGTCCTCCTATCCAGAATCTACAAAATCCCCAAAAATCTCAACTACAAAAACACAAACAACCCGATTAATAAATGGGTCAAAGAGCTAAATAGAAAATTCTCAACAAAGGACATTGATCAAGCCAATGAATACATGAAAAAGTGCTCCAAATCACTAGTAATCAGAGAAATGCAAATGAAAACCACATTAAGATATCACCTTACGCCAGTCAGAATGGCAAAGATGAAGAAAATAAACAATAATAGATGCTGGAGGGGCTATGGAGAGATAGGCACACTAACACACTGTTGGTGGAGCTGCAAACTGGTAAAGCCCCTCTGGAAAGCAGTGTGCAGAATCCTCAAAAAACTAGGGATGAGCCCACCATATGACCCTGCTATTCCACTCCTGGGTATCTTTCCAGGGGATTTAGAATCAGCATATTATAGTGACACAGCAATATCTATGTTCATAGCAGCTCAATTTACTATTGCTAGATTATGGAAACAACCCAGATGTCCTTTACTGGATAAATGGATCCAAAAACTGTGGTATATTTATACCATGGAATTCTACACAGCAATTAGAAACAATGATATTGCAGCCTTTGAAGGTAAATGGATGGCTATGGAAGAAATTATGCTGAGTAAAATCAGCTTAACCCAGAGAACCAAGAGTGGAATGTCTCCACTCATCGGTGGAGGCTGGAACTAGACCCTGGCCATTGAGAGAGGTGGTCTATTATCATATGTTAAATCCAGATAAGCTGTAAATTATACAACCTAATACTTTTTTAGAGATATTGAAGGTTAGGGAAGGGAGGAATAAGGGTGGGTAATTGGGGGGGGCACTCCTAGGGGTAATTCTAATATCCAGAATCTATACACATTTTATATTGTTTTGTTTAAAACTCGTATGGTTGTTCTATAATAAATCTCTCAATTAAAAATAACAGTCTGAAGCATTGGCTTGGAGGTTACTGAGCTTGCTCAGCATGTGCAAGTACACATGTTCAAGATTTCAAACTCCAGCACCCAC
>PVKS010017982.1:0-40956 GCA_004027875.1 Aplodontia rufa
TGTACTATAAAGAATATGTGAACATGAATCCCATTAAAATGTACAACCATAATGCACCAATTACAAATCTGGGAAAAAATAAAAAAAGAACTCAGATTCACGACATGTATACAAATCCTGGCTCAATCATAATATTTTAGTTGCGAAGGATCTGAGTGGACATTTTGCCAAAGAGGCTGCACCATTGAGCAACCAGGCCATGAGCGCGGGCGGCTGGTCTTCCCAGGCCACACGCAGCCTCATCTTCTGTGAGCTGCAGGGCTGCCCCTCGCCCACACCACATTTAGTCCTTGCACTCTGCACCATGGGAAGCTTCCACAGCTAGGCACTGGGGGGCAGTGATGGGGATGGGGGGTGGCTATGAGCTCAGCAGGCTGCCCTAAGCACTTCCTCAGTGGCCTTTCCCCCTTGGCCCTGAGGAGCTGGGTTGAGCTGGGGAGCCTGAAGCAGCAGGAGGGCCAGGTGTGTAAAACTGTCTGTCTGAACTCCTCACCCTGCCCCTCACAGGCCTGCTGCTTTCCTGAGCTCCGTGACCCCCTCACTCCAGGCCACTCCCCTGTTGGGTGGCCCCTGCCTGGCATGGCTCAGGTGGCCTGTTGCCCAGCACAGCCTGCTGGCCCAGGGACACTCTGCAGCAAGTGTGAGGACAAAGATCACATGGTGCCTGGCTCAGGCTCTCGAGCCAGGTGAAGCCAGCTGGGAGCTGCAGAGCCAGGACCAGGCCTTCCCTTCAAGGCAGCCAGCATATGGACCTGTGCCCAGACCACCAGGTGAGCCAGGGTTCTAAGTACTCCTGCGGCCTGCAAATACATCCACCCACATACCCAAACACACGCACATACGCACACCACATACACATACCCAAAACACACACATGCACGCACACACACCCAAACACACACGCACATATGTATACCATATACACACACCCAAACACACACGCACATACGCACACCACATACACATACCCAAAACACACACATGCACACACACACCCCCCCAAACACACACGCACATATGCATACCATATACACACACCCAAACACACACGCATATACGCACACCACACACATACCCAAACATGCACACACATGCACACCACACACACATATCCAAACACACACACATGTGTACACACACACATATACATACCACACACATACCCAAACACACACGCATATGCACACACAGACACATACCCAAACAGACACACATATATGCACACCACACACACATACCCACACACACACGTATGCATACCATATACACATGCCCAAACACACACATACATGCACACACACACAAACACATACGCACACCACATACACATACCCAAACACACATGACCATACACACACCACATACACATACCCCAAAAGACACACATGCACATACACAAACCCAAACACACACACACACATATGCATACCATATACACATGCCCAAACACACACACATATGCACACATACACATACCCAAAAACACATGCACATATGCACACCACACACATACCCAAACATGCACACACATGCACACCACACACACATGCTCAAACACACACATGCATACACATATCCAAACACACACACAAGTGTACATACACATATACACACCACACACATACCCAAACACACACACATACACACACCACATACACATACCCAAAAACACACACATGCACATACACATGCCCAAACACACACGCATATATGCACACCACATGCACATACCCAAAAACACATACACGCACACACACACCCAAACACACAGACACATATGCATTCCATATACACATGCCCAAACACACACACATATGCACACATATACATACCCAAACACACACGCACATACACACACCACACACACATACTCAAACACACACACACATATGCATAACATATACACATGCCCAAACACATACACACACCCAAACACACACACACATGCACACCACATACACATACCCAGAAACACACACATGCACATACACACACCCAAACACACACACACATATGCATACCATATGCACATACCCAAACACACACACATACGCACACCACACACATACCCAAACACACATACACATGCACGGCACACACATATACCCAAACACATGCACACACACACACATATCCAAAAACACACACACATGGGTATACACACACATGCATACACACACATGCCCAGACACACATATACACACCACACACATACCCAAACACACCCACACATACCTAAACACACACACACACCCAAACACACACACACACCCAAACACACACATGCCCAAACATACACACACCACACTCATTCACATATACACACCACATGCTTATCCAAACACATGCATGCACACACAAATAATACATACAATGTCCCTTTCAGCAAGGGTCCCAGCGCCTTGGGCACACTAGCCCTAAGGATATTTGGTGCGGAGCTGATGTTCCCTGAACTCAGGGGAACATGCTCAACTCGGGGAGTCTGCAAGCAACCTAGATCCTCTGGGTCTAGGCTGTCCTGGCCTCACACTGCTCTGCTGCCTCATGCTCTGGCCCCCTCTGCCTATGCCACCCATGTCTGTCATCTGTTGTGGGGACCTGTGGGCTCACCAGCAGGGGAGGGAGCGCCGCCCTCCCTTGCAGGCCCAGTGCAGCTGCCAGCCGTGCTTGGACACCATCTTGGGCTTGGGCCAGTGGAACCTCCCTCGATGGCCTTTCTCAGCCTCACAACCATCCCCACCCAGCCCAAGGCCTGGACCCACCAGGGGCAACCTCAGAAGCCAGGACACACTACAGGTGTGTCCAGCCAGTGTCCGCAACAGCCATGGTGCTGGCGGCTACCCAGTGGGGGTCCTGGACGTCCACAAGGCTCTCGTCCAGGTCTTGGTAAAAGCCGCACTCCACGGCCCTTTGCAGAGCTGAGGTTGGCCAAAATGCATCCGCCACATCTGCTCTGATTGGAGGGCAGCTCCCTGCAGTGCCAGAGCCCAGGGACACTGCTAATGTGACTCTGGGCTCTGTCCGGGCTGGGTGCACTTTCTCTCCACTGTTCCAGCCCAGCGAGAACCAGGAGGTGGCCTTCACACTCCTGTCACATCCAGCCGTCCACACTGTGAGCTGGCCCTTATCCTCTGTGTCGATCTCAGCCCCACATTCCTTCCTGGAGAGTCCTGAGACATAAACACATCACCCTCGCAGCTCTGCACTGTGAGCTGCTCCTGTTACCCATGTGTGTGGTGCACACCCAAGGAGATGCCAGCAAGAGCTCCCATCTCGTCACAGAACCTATGAGAAGTTGTTCCTCCCTGTCCCACCAGTACGTGCACCAAGCCCAGACGCCACAAGGCTCTTGCAGGCGGTCAGTGGACGGCTGGCCCTGGCATCTTGCACCTGGACCCACCCAACATCACCTCCCATGCATAGAATCCCCAGCTCCAGAGAAGAGCATCCACTCAGCAGGAGAAACCCGTGAGCAGGCCCCAGTGGGAGGTACAATCAATGGAGGCTGGGACTGCACTTTCCAGAAGCCCCTACTCCTGGGGGGCTGCCTGGGAGCCAAGCATGGGAGAACCGTGTGCCAGCTGTGTAACTCACACTTGAGCCCCAAGGACAAGCAGCCTCTGCACCAGCTTGCCCTGAGCCCTGACATGGCGGAGAGACCAGCCACCCATGTTTCCTGCACAAGGCCCCGCCCTTCCGACTCGGAAAGCACCATAACGCACTGCTAAGCATTGGGACAACGTGACAGCAGCAGCTCGTTTTCCATCCACACCAGACAGACAAAGCTTTGTGCAAGGGACCCAGACACAACTTCAGCAAGCATGTTTGCTCTCTCTGCCAGTGAGAGATGCCTTCAAGTTAAACTGTGTGTTCCGTGGCTTCCCTGCGCCAAAAGAGCAGCGGACACAGCCTTCGCCAAGCACAAGAGACCACCTCGCTCTCCCCAGCCTGGCTGAGTGGGGCAGGTAAGCAGCTGGCTCCCATCTCCAGGGAAGACCGCTAAGGCCAGGAGAGCACACAGCCTGCTCGGTGGGTTTCTTGGGCTTCCTGCTCTTCCACCGCCACCCACTCTGTGGCAGCCTCAGGTGGTTTCTTGTTGACAAGCCCAGGCTGCTCCCAAAAGTTACGCCTTCATTCAGTGCGCGGAAGCAGGGTGTGCACGGCACTTAGCAGAGCATGCTTCAGCTGGCGTTCAATTTAGAGGACGTTTATTGCAATAACTCACCAAGAAGCGTTTCTTCAAGGGTGTTTGACAGGTGGTCTCTGGAGGCCGTCTTCCTACATCATTTTTCCAGCAAAAAACATGGTGTTTATGTCTCTCTTCCAGCAGAGGAAGATTTACTTTCTTAATAACGGGAATCTGGATGCGGCCGGGCTTTGCCTGCGTGTGCTGTGCCGTTCCACCCTGAGAGGGTTTAATTGACAACTCGAGATTTACCGCTGCGCAACCACGCAACATCTGGGAAGCTCGAGCAGCTCAGGCTTTTATAGCCGCAAGGCTGCTCAAGATCCGATCCACGTATGATGTGGATCATTTGAATGTTTAAGCATTTAATTACTGGTAAATGGGAGAAGCTTTGTTCACGTGATGTTGCTCCTTCTTTCATTTAAGCAGAAGTCAACTTTCTGTCTTTCAGTTGGCTCTGCCACCATTCTCCTGGAAGACAATGTGGGTCATGTCCTGGACGGGCTGAGGGTGGGAGTCTATGTCTGCCTCCTGGAGCAAACCCATGGGGCCTGGCTCAGCCTCCACGCCCTCCGCGGCCTCAGAGGTGTCCATGTTGCTGCATGGCGGCCTCCTCTCTGGTTCCCATCTGGTCCCCTCTCCTTAAGCTCAGGAGGGACAGTGGTGACACACGTCTAGCCAGAGACCACACCGTGGGAAGACGCTCTGCACTGCTGCCGAGAGCCCAGAGAGGCAGCATGACGGGGGACCCGCACCCCTGGGCACCAGGGAGAGGCACCAGCCCTCCTTGGCCAGGCACAGCCTTGGTCTCCGCTAGAGCAGGCAGGACACAGAATCTAACAGCAACACAAGTTTCTGAATGTCCTAAGAAAAATACCCACAGAGTTTAATTTGGCAACACCGCTGCGTCATACCAATTTGAAGCCTGGCCTTCTATTTTCCCACTGTTTTACCCAGCTCCTCCCTCCACGTCCTACAGCTCCCTCACCTGACCACAGATAGCCCTTGGTAAGTGACAGAGGATGTCATCGTATTCATTCAGACATAAAGGGTTGTCTAGGCTCGTGTACACTCAAACACTTTTTTCCTGTTTGTTCTAGAAAGTACGAACATGCACAGGTTATTCCTAGACATCTCTTCCCTAAGGAGCTCTCAGCTGCATCCGGTTCCCAGCATCAAGGAGCTGATCCTCCAGCTCTTCGCCCTCCAGCCAGTGCCCTCCTGCGGTCCCAAGTTCCCAGTGGAGTGAGCAGGGCAAGGAACGCCTGCATCTTGATGGTGACAGCTCTTGCAAGATAAAGCTGTACCTGGGCCAAGTCAGATGGGCCAGGTGTTGAGTTGGGAAGGAGGCCCAGGCAGCATGGTGACCCACAGAGTGGAGAGAGGGGCAGGCGCCCAGCAGGCTGAGGAAGGGGCAGAGGTACCTGGCAGGCAGCCCATTGTACCAGGCCTCAAGCAGGAGCTGCCACAGCTGGGCTCCCAGCACCCAGCACCTGGGCAGCGGGGAGGCAGTAGGTGAAGGCCATGGTGGCACCAGCACGGCTTCCCAACCTGTCCCCGCCAGGGTTGAACATGCATGATCGTAAGTGCTGCTGTCACTTAAGGGCCACCTCCATGTACAAGGTCCTGCAGAGGGAGAGCTGGTCCCTCTCCCAAGACGCTCACTCATCTCCAGTTCAGGGCACAGGAGAGAGAAGCAACTAGGCCACCGCCAGGCCTGCACTTCTCCAACACACTGCAGGGGACCAGACCACAGAGCACCCAGGCACAGGTGGGACTAGCCTGTGCCCCAAACCTAGCAGGAGGCCCTAAGCTGCCCCCTTGTCTCCCCAGGAGAACAACCCAGAAATAGCCAAGAGGAGGGATAGGAGCCACTTTCATCCAACAGCTGGGGCCAATGGGGCAGAGAATCTGGGGACAGCACATAGGCCCCTCCCTGGGCAGAGCTAGGGCACCACGACTACCAGGGCTCCATCCTCCTGACCCCGCCCCAGCACAGACCTCATGGTCACCCACACTGACCCTGAAGCAAACTCTAAGGTTAAAACTACGCTGTCTGGTTCTAGAATATTCAACATCCATCCAGCGTAAAACACACATGTCCAGAAATGTGTCCTGCTAGCCCTATGGTGCTCCGCACACCTCCCATGGCATCCTAGAAATAGCAATTCCCACCTGAAGCAGGGGCAGGAGACCACAGCGACCCCTGCTCTGTGCAGATGAGCAGCCCAGGGCGCAGAGGCTGCAGAGCTGGCGGTCCAGCCTGAGCGTTAGGTCACAGGACAAGGTGAGCCGCACCCTGAGGATGATGTGTCCAACCACAGTGCTCCAGATGGAGACTCCTGGAGACAGCCACTGCCCACTCCAACTCCCCTGGTGCAGACAGAAGGGCTGGGACGGCCCAGGGAACTGCAGCGCCAGTTCTGCTCATCTGCACAGGAACCAGGTGGGAAGGGGACTGGGGAGGTGGGGAGTGAGCTATGGGATCCTCACCCCCAGAATCAGCCTTGCTGCAGGCTGGGGCAGCAGGAGGTCACCTGCTCAGGCCCAGCCCTGGAGTGAGCATGCACCCCTCCAGCCCCTCTCTCTCCAGGACACAGCCCTACCTGGTGGCCCTGCTGTGTGGCCCCGCATGAGGCCCCACCTGCTGCCTACTCCTCGAGGTTTCCTAGTTCCAAGTGCTGGAGACATGTCACTCAGAGACCAATGGCTGTCCTTCAGGGCAAAGGGATCAGTCACTTACCTTCAAACTGCACATTCTCAGGACAGCAAGGGGCCAACAAAAGGGCCCAGTGCCCTTCACCTTTTTTCAGGTGTGGGGGATGCGCTGGCAACCCAGCAAGCCAGCGTCCCTGCAGATGAAAACCAGGGACAGAAGCCCTGGCCTCACTGGCCACCCAGGAGTCAGGCTAGGCCACCCTCGAGCAGGTGTTCATGAGAACCAGCAGGTCTCAAGGCCCAGCTGCAGTTTCTTGCCAAGTGCCTGGGAGCCCTGGAGGCAATACCACTGTCCACCCGATCTCTGTTCCTCCTGAGCCACTCACTAGACAACCACATCCTGAAGAACCCCAGCCCAGTCCCAAGAGACCTGCTGCTGGCTTGGGGTGTCCCTGAGGCCACCTAGCAGGAAGTCCTGGAAGAGTTCAGCCATGGGCTGGCTCAAGAGCAATTTCCCTGCATGGCACCCACACAGCCTGCCCTCCACATTGGGACCCCATCCTGTCACATGCAGAGCAAACAACTCTGCTGCTCCCAGTGCCAGCTATGGAACTGGCCCCACCCCTGGGTACCCACTGCCCCTGACACACCTCACATCCACCCCACATGGGCCTATGACAGGCCAGGGCCCAAGGCCCACCCATGCCTCCCACAAGAGCACCCAGGAGCAGGAACCCCACCCATGGTGCCTCACCACCCCTAGGCCCCCACAAGGCTGAGGCAGCTTCCGGGTCCCAAGCTGGTGGTGCAGCAGCTGCAGCTCCACCGGGGTGTCCTGCTGGCCTCCTGCCCTGGCCTCCCCTCATGGAAGCCAAGGGATGGGAGGCAGCCATGCCTGCAGGATGAGTTAAGGGTTTGGTTTGTTGGTGATCAGCAGTGAACGAATTTCTGAAATCTTCTCCTGTCCCTCCTGGTCCCCACTCCACAGGGCCAGGGGGAAATGGTCTTCCAGGGCTGGGCAGCCGAGTTCCCTGAGAGCCCCTTCCTCACCCATTTTCCTGGGTCTCTGGGCAAATCTGCCTGCCTGGGTATGAGGCACGAGTAGAGATGGGTTTTCAATTCAAACAAGTTTTAAGAATACAACTTCATCCACGGGCACAGTCCTCATATTTCTGAGAGTGAGATCCAAAGAACAGATGTGAAATATTCATGACAATCTACGTACACACCGTTCCTTAGCTAATGAGTAATGACCCCGGGTATAATGGGGAGGGGGGAGTCAGGGGCAGTCCCAGGGGACAGATATTAGGCTGCTGTTGAAATGGGTTGAGAGAGCGGCTGGGGTGCGGCTCAGCAATGGAGCACCCTCCCAGCATGCACAGGGCCCTGGGATGCATCCCCAGCACTGCAAAAAGGAAAACAGATGCAGATGGCATTGTTTCCAATATGGGAAGAGGGGCTGTGGAACAATGCCTGTACTTCAATCGCAATGCTTCAGAATTGTTCATGGAAATAAGCTGGCTATTTTAGGAAGGTTCCTCCGCACCTGGCTTTCCCTCCCATATTAACCGCACACAGAAGCATATTGGGCTGGGAAACCAATGCCTTTAAACCTCATGGCCCCTGGGAAGCCACAGCTTAGACTGAGAGTGTGGGGTGAGGGCTCTGTTTTTCAAAGTGATGGAAGAATCTGCCCGTGCTGTGGAGTATGTGCGGACCCCAGAGAAGGCTGTCCTGCGCGTCCCAGCCCTTCAGCCTGTGGAAACCTACCTCCACTTTCACAGGGAGGGCACCAGCCTCGTGGACAGACACTTGCCATCAGAGCCACTCTCTGCTGATGGGTCACTCGGAGAGATACCTGAAGCTGAGCCAGGGAAGCCCAACTTGCTGCCACACGGGCCAGATGGGCCTGGGCACCACCCACCCCAAGCGCCTTGTCAAATGGCTGGGGGACTCTTCCTTTCCGCAGTGTGACTGTCTTGGAAAGGGTTACCATGAGCAGCCAGCCCCCCTGGGCCGGGACTCCCCAGCAAGCACCCAGTGGCAGAGGCATTTCTCCTTCTGGACCAAACTCTCTCCTACAGTGACTAGAGCCCAAGGACCTTGACACTTGCATCTTGTGCCACCGTGGTGTGACAGCCAGCTGCCCCAAGCGGCTTCCAGAGGGCTGTGTCCCATAGGATGGGCGGATGCTTCCGTCTCAGGACCCCCAGCCCCTGGGCGCCAGCCCTTTCCTGGGCTTGATTCCAGGCTGCCTGTCTATGCCAGCCAGTGTGTCCCTCTTCTGTGGAATTCCTTCGCATGGCCTCTGCTTACTATTTGTGTCCGCATCAGCACGTAGGGGC
Organism: Aplodontia rufa; assembly: GCA_004027875.1. Taxonomy (NCBI): domain Eukaryota; kingdom Metazoa; phylum Chordata; class Mammalia; order Rodentia; family Aplodontiidae; genus Aplodontia; species Aplodontia rufa. Next base: position 9,190 of record PVKS010017982.1, read on the forward strand.
CCTTTCTAAGGATATTCAGTTTTGTTTAAAGTCCTGTTTAGCAGCAAAGAGCAGGAAGTTCTGTTGCTGAGGACAGGCCAATGTCATCATGGCACAGGAACAGCTTCTCGGGCCCCAGAGATGACCTTCAGCCACCCTTGGCCGTTTTCACTTTTGCATTGACATCTTCATTCCACATGCAGCTATTTGGCTCCCTGACACAGTGCCCTGGACTTGTCATTAGTAGCAGTTACGCCGACACCTGTGTCCTGAGCCACAGGTGCCCACTAACCCACCTGCAGTAATGACTTGGCCCAGCCCCAGGCATGGACACCCTGCCTCCACCCGCACTCCCAGGCTGTATCAGAATCTTAAGCACGTGGCAATGTGCGAGCCCTGGCTCACCGGGCTCTAAACCTTTCTCAACTGTTTTTGGAAATCATTCCTCCACATGAGTTTAAATACTGTTCAGTTTATCTCAAGAGAGAAAACAGGAAAGACCACTTTAGGACTGTCAGGTGGCACCCTCCCCACATGTTCTCAGGGAGCTAGCGATGTCTTCAACACCTGATTTCTTCCATGAAGCTCTCTGGGCACCCTCCGTGGCACCAGCTGCCCAGCAGTGAGTCTCCGGGTCCCACCCTCATCTCAGGAGCCTCACACGCAGCACGTCCTGCTCAGGACTTTGCTTAGGCCAGGCAGACTCAGCTGTGCATTCTACACACATGTTGAGACAGGAAGTGTCAGAGAGGGAGTAACGCAGACCAGATGAGATTCTCTACCTTCTTGTTCTCCCTTGACCTAAAAGCTGCTCGAAATAATGGTGGCAACAAAATACTAGGTGAGTCTAGCAGGTGGGAGCAGCAGAGACCAGTGAGGGAATGCAGGCACTGTCCCAGGAACGGGAGGGAAGGAAGGGAAGACTTTTCAAAAGCAGGGCAGCACATGAAAAACTACATAAAACTGATTCTCTCTCTCTCTCTCTCGCTGTCCCTCTCTCTAAAAAAAAAAAAAACCCAAACAGGAGAAACTTGGGAGGTACATACCTGTCACCCTGTCACCCCAGCAACTCAGGAGGCTGAGGCACCTGCTGCTCTCAGATTCCAGAGCAAGGAGCATCACTGGGCATAAAGAGAGGCACCACAGGGGACTTCTCCACAAGGTATGGCTGCCCTCTCTTAGGGGTGCTCCCAACCACGTCACACGCCAGCAAGCCCAAGAGGAGTGAAGGGAATCACAGAGCCACCATCAGAGCTGAAAACTCCAACGCCACTCTCTCAGCGACCACAGTCCCTGCGGACTGAAAGCCAGTGAGGGCAGAATGGACTGGCCAGCGTCATCCACCAACCAAGTCCACTTCACCTCTGTGAAGCACTTTGCTGACAGCAGCATTCTCCTTCTTCCTTGGTCCTCTCCTATGCACCAAAAATGAAAAACTAAAATGCAAAATGCTGAAAAGATACCATTTGTAATAGGTCCCAAACCTGAAATCCTCAGACATCTACTTAGGTAAGAAAGTGTCACTCGGTCTTTCCGTACACAGAAGACTGCTGTACACTAGTGAAGGAGTCGACGATCCAAACGAATGGAGGGGTGTTTGTGATTGTAGTTTGGAAGGCTTTGTATCGTGATGTGATTCTTCTCAACTTGATTCAACACAACTCCAATCACATTGTGTGAGCCATTTCGCAGACGTTGACAAACTGATTCCAGAGTTTACGTGGAAAGGTAAAGGCCTAGAATCGCCAAATCTGAAGAAGGACAAAGCGGAAGGAGTGTATTGTGCTACGTCAGCACTGTAATCAAGACAGCACCGTGTCGGCCAAAACACAGACAGACCAGCAGACCAGGCAGTTCCCTGCTCCACCTGTTAGCCGAGGTGCAAGGCAGCTTGAGAGAGAAAGGCTAGCCTATTCAGCAAACAGACGGCCACGTGCAGAAAGCTGAGTCGGCGCACGGAGCCCATGTCTTTCATCAAAACATGAGTTCGAAACAAGTCACTTCTAACAGGGCTTGATTCCAAGGTGATGAAAATGCTCTGGAATCAATAACGATGGCCACAGATTTATAAATCTGCTAAAAAAACACTTATACCCTTTAAAAGAATATCTTCTGAGACACCTGATTATATCACAACAAAATAAAATCAGCACAAAGTCTTCATAGACAGAAATGCAAACTGTAAAACTTCTAGAGGAAAACGGAGGAATCCACACAACCTTGTTAGTCATGAGGTTTTAGATCAAGATCTCGGTGAGTCGAGCTTTATTAAAATTGAAGTTTTCTGCTCAGTAAAAACCACTTTCATAAAGAGAATGAAAAAGAACCAGTCGTAGGCTTTTTGTAAAACATGGTAAAGGACTTGGTGACATCGAGCTTATCCTCTACCTGCCTGTGCCATGGGCGCCCAGAACCAACTCTTTTCCGCGTCTTTGGAGGTGAGCAGGTGATTGGCCCTTGTCTGCGGCACACTCCCGCCCTGAGGGTCTGTTGGGGCAGGTGGAGGAAACCGAGCTCTCCACTCCTCCTTCCTGCCTGTCTCGGGACTTCTGCCTGGAATTTATTCTAACAATTCCCTTGGTTCTAATTCTCTGGAGAAGTCATTCTAAATACAGATTTGCACCCAAAATACATGAAGAATGTTTAAAACTCAAAAATATGAAAGCATGTAAACCAATTTAAAAATGGGCAAAAAATCTGAAAAGAGACCTCACCAGAGAAGATAGAGGCCAAACAACCACATGAAAAGATGCTCACGTCACGAGTGATTAGGGAACTTCCAACTCAGCCGCAAGGTTCCACCGCGCACTGGTGATCTGCACACACTGAAAGCAGAGTCCCCAGCAGCAGCAGGGCAGAGCTTGGAGCCACAGGCCTCGCGCCCACAGGTGGGAGGGTACGGCCACCCAGGAGGACAGGAGGCACTTCTTAAACATAGTCTCACCTCATAATCCAGCAGTTTCCCTCTAGGTATTTACTCAACTGATTCAAAAAGTTTGTCCACACAAGTGTTTAGAGCAGCCTGTTCACATGCGTCCAAGACTTCAGGCAGCCAAGGTGTCTTCCACTGGCGAGTTTTGAAAAGCGCCCGTCCACACACTTGAAAACCATCCAGGATAAACAGAGCTGAGCTACCAAGCCGCACAAAGGCAGGGGTGAGCTTTTCTTTCTTTCTATTCTGCAGCTCCAGGCTGTGAATTCAGGGGTGCTCTGTCGCTGGGCTACATTCCCGGGTCTTTTATTGTATTTTGAGATGTGGTCTCACTGAGTTGCACAGGCTGACTTCAAACTTGCATCCTCCTGCCTCAGCCTCCTGAGTAGCTCGGATTACAGGGGTGGGTCACTGTGCCCAGCTCCAATACAGATGAATTTTAGAAGTACATTGCTATGAGTCCAGTCTGAAAGGGCCACAAACAGTGTGGTCCCAGTAATATGACATTTTGGAAAAGGCAAAACTAGAGGCAGCACACACATCAGTGGTTGTCAAGGGCCCGGGGCAGGGGAAGGGGAGGGTCAGTGAGCAAGTGACACTTGGGGGCTTTAGGGGGACAGTGATGAGCTTCCAGGTCGCTGGCAGGGGTGTCCCTGGAGAGGGCGTGGAAGTTCAGCACTGGTTGTTCCTTAGTTGTAGTCTTTGTGATAGGTATGTAGAGGCAGGCGAAGGGTTTCCCTGGGCTCTGAGCCTTCTAGGAAACCGTGAAGTCTAAGGAGAGCTGCAGGAGCCCTGACTCCAGACCAGTCGGTCAGGAGGCAAGGGGAGGCCTGGACCTGCTGCTGGCCTCCGAAGTGGCAGTCTGTGCACTCGGCCCTTTAACTCTCAGGGTCTGAATTGGCCAAATCCATGACAGCTGCTTTCCAGGAAGCTGTGAAAACCCACACTGGGAGTCAGAGCACCAGGTAGAACAACGTTCTTCCAGAGCGCCAGCGGCAGGAGCAAGTGTGTCCGGATGGCGACCGGAAGAGCGAGTAGCCTGCACGGGTCCACGCTGACACCGGTGAGGGTTAGATAACAAGGAGATTGCACCAACGTCCAGACGCAGAGGAGCACCTTGGGGCGGCATGGCTGCCCCCTCCATGCCAGCTGTTGCCCTGGGAAGCAGGGCTGGGGGAGCAGCCTCATGGCCAGCTGGGCCAGGTTGGCATCAGCAGTGGGTCAGTGGATAGAAGTGTGGCCCAGTGTCTCTGTGATCTTTCCTCTAATTGAGGGAAACACTGGATCTAACTTGGTAGAAGAGCACCCTGCAGCCCGCCCACCAGCACGCAAAGCCTCCAGGGAACAGGAGCCTGGAGTGCCTTGGACTGTCACAGAGGAGCCAGGATGCTAAACCCAATATGGGCTCCTGGGAAGGACACAGACACGAGTGGGGGCAGTGTGGATGAGGGATGGACTCCAGCAGATGGACACATGTCACATGTCACATGGCTGTGACACATCTGTATGAGACTCCAGTGACTGCACCAGCGGGCTCCAGGGCAGGTGCTCACACTGCCTGAGCAGTTTCCTATGAATCTAAAAATACTCTAGAGCAGAAAGTCTACTTTATAAAGTGCACTAAAACTTTTTCTGCATGGAAGTTCACAGAGAGGTACAGTTACTTTATAGACATGCTGTTCCTTTAATAAGGACCATTTCTACCAAGAGCAGGGAACCCAGGCCGCACACAGTTCTGGCCCTTGGCTAGGGAAGGCAGGAGTCTCAGGGAGAGGTGGAGAAAGAAAGAGACCAACCTCCAGCCAGCGGGTGCCCGTTTAGGTGGGGCAGAAGCCCTGCTGGTCCAGCACTCTCCAGTCACTACGCTGACCAGGACTTGGCTCATCTGCATGGCTACTGTCCTGAGACTTGTCCAGGGTCAAGGACAGCATCCTGAAAGGCTCAAGGTTCAGGAACCAGATCCTACGGTACTGCCTGCCTCGCCCTCAAACCTCTACACCTGGCCTTCATCTGAGGCCCAAAACAAACTCCAGCCAACACCAGCTGGACCCTCTTCCCCAAGATGCTGCCCACAGCCCCAAGGAGAAGGATGTGACTAGCATAGCTATTGGCCATGGGGCCTAGGGCTCCCTAGAACCCAGACCCTGGAAGAAATGGCCTCTGGGTGCCATTCTAACCCATCACTCCCTCACTATGAGGGATCTGTGACACTTTTCCTCCAGCAAAGTGCTATGAACTGGGGTTGTTCAAAGCCACCCAAGCCTCAGTCCCGCTTCACAGCACCAAGTGTGGAAAAGGCCACTCTGCAACCCAGACTGGCCCCCAGCAGAGCTGTGAGGAATCACTGTCCAAGCTGGAGATACAGTGTCCTCTGAGCCAGAGGGCGTCCAAACCCAAGGCCAGTGGCAAAAGGCTTGACCAGGGCCAGCAGAGCAAGGCTCTCGCCTGAGGGGGTCACCTCCATCTGCCAGCTCCATGGCACACTGCCTGCCAGCCAGGGCTTCCCACCTTATGCCTGCCTACAGCAGCCAGGGTGTGTGGGCCTTCACGTGGTGCCCTGGCTGCAGTGGTGCTCAGGATGGACTGTGGGGCGCGACTGCCAGAGGGTTACTGAGGCCAAGCAGAAAAGGCCCCACCTGCCCAGGAGGCAGGACAGCCCCAGGCCAGTTCTGAGCCCCTTTCCTATTGCCAGATCTTACCAGTAACTGAAAGGGACATAAAACACAGTCAGTTAAGACCCACCTGTCACCCCAATTCACTCAGGGATGCAGATAATGGGGACAGCCTAAAAGAAGACCAAGTCCTGCCACTGGCTCTGCAGGTGGCCTTGGGCAAACTCCATGCATGGTCTGCACATAAGTCTACCAGGCTCAGCAAGGCTGTAGAAGCTGGCAGGGCCATCAGGGAGGGACAGGGACCCAGCTGGAGTCTGACCTCTGGCTCTAGACCGACCCCAGATCCTGGACAGCCCTCTCTGGCCAGAACGGCCTGTGATGCCCGCTCCAGGAGTTTGGCAAGGAGCCAAACTGAGTGTGCAGGAAGGCTTTGTCAATCGCCAAGGACTAAATAAATGCTGGGTTATTATTGTTATTTTTTTATCAAATTAACTACCATATTCTATGATCGCACAGTGCTCTGAGCAGAACCGGCCGGGACACCAGGCTCATCAGCTATTCCCGGCAACTGTGCGTCTTTTGCTGACCTTTGCATTAATTCTTGCCTTTTCTCTCCTCATTAAATCCTATTCCTGGAGCAGTTATTAGCTCCCTAGTCTCTCCCCTGATTAAATAACGACCCAGGATCACTCGCTTAGGCGTTCCTGTTTTCATTACCGCCAGCCCGCAGCACCCCCACCTTGGATGCATCTTCGTCTGCCGCAGGCTCGGCTGGTGAGGCGGACACCACTAAATCACCCTGGATCTGTGTGCACGGCGAACGCCTCGCTCACCAATTATTAGGAGCTTGCAATTTTCAAGGGGGAAACTGCACATTTACAAATAATTAGGTTGGGATTTGATCTTCCCTGCAGTAAGAGGACACTAATGAATCCCCTTCTATCAGCCGGATTCTCATCTCAAAGGCCGGACCGCTGCCTGCTGACCGCAGAGGAGCCGTTCTCCTGGCTTCTTCCTGAGGACCTCCTGGGGCCACCTCATTAGCTCACAGCTGAGCTTCCTACAAGGCATCAGAGCACCCCAAAAAAGCACTGTCCAGATCCCGCCCTGCTCCTCTGGTGCTGACAACCCTCCTAGGAACACTGGCCCTGGTTCCTGAGGGTGAGAACACTGCAGTACAGATGTAGAAGGAGTGTGAAGTTCAAGGGGGATCAACAACAGAAACTAAAGGAATTCAAATACGGGCAAGAACTTGAATAGGCCTCTTACCAAAAAAAGATATGCAAATGGCCCATAAGCACATGAGAGATGTTCCACATCACTAATCAGGGAAATGCGGATCAATACCATAATGAAATACCACTCACCCCCGTCAGAATGGCTGCTGTCCAGAGGCAGAAAGTAGCAAGCCTCAGTAAGGCTGTGGGAAAATGGGACCCGCACCGTGATGGTGGAGAAGTTAAACGGCCACTGTGCAGCACAGGGTCCCAGTTCCTCAAAACACTGAGAACAGGATTGTATGAACAGCAATTCCTACGGGCAACACTCATATTGTTGTTTATTTTGCAGTATTGAGGTTTGAACACAGGACCTTGTCCATGCTAGGCAAGTGCTCTACCACCCAGCTACTCCCCCAGCCAATCATAATTATTGAAAGCAGGGATTCAGATACACATTCAAAGCCCATGTTCATAGCATCACTATTCGTGACAGACAAAAGGTGGAAGTCACCAAATGTCTGTCCATTTGCGGATGGGCAGTCCTGACAGTGTCAATAGATGGATGGACAGGTCACAACGTTCATGGATGGATGGGTGGGTCCTGACGGTGTCCGTGGATGGACAGGCGGGTCCAAATGTCCATCGACGGATGGCATCACAGTCCATTCAGGCTACACACTAAGTAGCTTATAAACAGCAGAACTGCATCAATCACGGTTCTGCAGGCTGGGAGTCCAGGATCAGGGCCCCAGCCTGTGAGCACCTGAGGAGGGCCTGCCCTGTGCTGCGCCCTCATGGGGAAAGGCACCTCTCCCCGGTGCACCAGTCCCATCCTGGAGTCTGATCACTTTGAAAGACCCACCTCTTAAATGCCACACAGGTGTTGGGGTGAGCACTTGGGCTTTGGGGGACTCCAACATTCAGGCCAGAGCAGTGACAAAAAATGAAACTGATACATGCCACAGCACGGATGATGAAATAAACCATCACAGGAGGACATCAGGGTGTGATCGTCTCGAACGAGGTGCCTGCAGAGTCAGAAAGCAGAATGCTGGTGGCCAAGGGCTGGGGGTGGGCAGGCAGTGGTGAATGGGGTAGGGTTTTCGAATGACAGGATGATGGTTCTGCAGGTGATGGTGCCACAGCAACGGAAACCTACCTAGCACGGTACACTGGAAATGGTTGAAATGGTAAGATTTATGTTATTTATATTTTACAACAATAAAAAGTGATTGGAAATGTATGGGGGAAGGGGTTCAGATGTGCAATGTTAGGGCCACTCCTGTGGCCTGGGGGATGGAGGCACTGGTCTCCACCGCCAGGTGCCTGGGAAGAGCTGCTGCCTGTGGCCAAGGTCATCACTGTACCCTCTAGACCCTCTGAACACATGCACCCGGGTCAGCCTCTCCCAAAGGCCGTAATGAGGCCATATCCACAAGGGGCCAATAAGCCCCAGCTCACTAGAGAAAGAGCCTCACAAAAAGTGGAAAATCACCAGTAGCAGAGCAACAGGAAGTCAGCAGCCAGGCACCCTGGATCCAAAGGCCCCCAGAGCCAGCAGGGAGGACACATGAGCAGGAGGCAGCTGAGGACCCCGTTTGCACATGGTGTCGATGATGGGGGAAACCACCATAGGACGTGGTGTCAAGAAAGCGCAGATGCAAGTCTGTGTTCGAGCAGCGGTGAGCTGTAATCTAAACTTCATCACACCGAATCTGTCCCAGCTCTATGGCGCAACGCATTTGAGGCCACAGTGCTCTAGACTTTTAAGAGGTTTCACCATGTGGCTCAGCTGCGTCTGCGTCTCATAACACCCAGGAGCAGTCTGTGGCCACTGCCTAGAGTCCAGGCTGGGGACACCAGGGTGCTTCAAGGTCCAGCTCTAAAAAGCTCTACATTTGACCAAATGAAGGGATCCTGCTTCTGTGGGAAAGCTATGGGCTCTTTATGAAGGCCTTCATTATTAAAAATAGATTGATATAGAAGGAACCTACCTCAACATCATAACAGCTATACAAAAAAACAAAAAATCCCAAAGCCAACCTCGTTATAAGTGGGATAAACTGAAAGCACTTCCTTTAAAATCTGGAACGAGACAAGGATGTTCACCAGCACCACTCATATTTATTATTTCTAGAAATTCTAGCCAGAGCAATTAGTCGAGAGAAGAGATAAAAATATGAAAGGAAGACTTCATATTATCACTGTTTGCAGATGATATGATTCTATACTTAGGAGATCCCAAAAGTTCCAAAAGATTGCTAGAGCTAACAAACTCAGCAAAGCAGCAGTTTGCATAATTAACATACAAAAGTCAATAGCTGTCCTACAAAACCAGCAATGAATCTGCTGAGGAGGAAATCAGGAAAACAATCCCATTCACAACAGCTTCAGAATTTAAAATATCAAGGAATAAGTCTAACTAAGGAATTGAAAGACCTCTACACTGAAATCTACAGAACACTGAAGAAAGAGAATTGAGGAAGACCTCAGAAGACGGAAAGACCTCCTGGGTTCACAGATAGGCAAAGTTAATATTGCTAAAATGGCCCTGCTACCAAAAGCAATGTGCAGATTCAACAAAATCCCCATAAGAATACCAGTGACATTCTTCACACATCTAGGGGAAGACGGTCCTCAAACTCATTTAAAAGACTCGGAGACTGTGGACAGCCACAGCAAGTCTAAGCTAAAACAGCAAAGCCAACGCCACCACAATACCTGGCTTCCAATTGTACAACAGAGCTTCAGTGACCACATCTTCATGGCACTCACGTAAAAACAGAAACATAGACCAACAGTACAGAATAGAAAACGCCAAGACAAACCCACACAGATACAATCATCTGATCCTTCAGAGTTGCTAAAAATACACATGGGAGAAAAGACACCCTTTTTAACAACTGGCGCTGGGAAAACTGGTTATCCAGATGTAGAAAAATGAAACTAGACCCTTATCTCAAACCCCACACCAAATTCAACTCAAAATGAATCAAAGACCTTGGAATTAGACCAGAAATTATGCAACTCCTGGAAGAAAACCCAGGGTCAACACAAGCTTTTAGGCACAGGCAGGGACTTTCTCAATAGGACCCCTAAAGCTCAGGCCAAGAGTTAATAAACGAGATGGCACCAAACTAAAAACTTCCGCATGGCAAAGGAAACAATTAGGAATGTGAAGAGGGAAGCCACAAAATGGGAGAAAATCTTTGCTAGCTGCGCTTCCGACAGAGGATTAATAACTAGAATATATAAAGAGCTCAAAAAAAACTTTACACCCAAATATCAAATACCCCAATTAATAAATGGGAAAATGAATTAAACAGACACTTCTCAATAGAAGAAATGCAAACAGCCAACAAATACATGAAAAAATGTTCAACATCTTTAACAATTTTGTAAACCAAAACTACACTGAGATTTCACCTAACTCCAATCAAATTGGCAGACATCAATAATAAAAATAATAAATGCTGGAGAGGATGTGGAGAAGAAGGAACACTTTTACACTGTGAATTAGTACAACCCCTATGGAAATCTGTATGGATCTCAAAAGACGAAGCATGGAACCTCCAGATGCCCCAGCTGTAGTACCACTTCTTGGTATTCATCCTGAAGAATTAAAGTCCTCTTACTACAGTGACACACGCATACCCATGTTTATAGCAGCACAGTTCACATCAGCCAAACAATGCAAACAGCCTAGGTGTCCATTAACAGATGAATGGATAAGAAAATGTAGTGGATATACACAACAAGTTTCATTCAGCCATAAAGAATAAAATTACGTCATTTCCAAGAAAAGGATGGAGCTAGGAACCATCATGTCAAGTAAAATAAGTCAAACTCGGAAGGTTAACGGTCCTATCTTTTCTCTCATGTGTGGAAGCTAGAGAGGAAAAAGGGAAAGAAAGCTGGGGAGTGGAGAGCTCATGAAAGTCAAAGGGAGGTCAGTAGAGTAGAGGAAAGGAACTGGGGAGGCAGAAGAGCAGGGGAGGGGGAAATGCAGGGAAATGGTGTTAGCCAAATCCTTTTGCCACAGTGTGTGCGTACAAATATGCAACAACAAATCCCACCACTATGTGCAGCACTAATGCACCAAAAAACAGGTGGGGAAATAGACTGATGCCAGCTAAAAGCCTGGGAGCCGGCCAGGAGTCCTCAGCCTGCACAGCAAGGGGCTCTAAGTTCTGCCATCACCGCTATAAGGGAAGAGATGGCGCAGGTCTCTTGAAGAACTGGGGGCAAATGGAGTTGTCACCCATGGTTTGTAATAATAGTTGAAATAAATTTCATCCTATATCTACATTAATGGAGATAAGAGGAAGCTGATTTAATCAAAGAAAAAATCAAGACAGGAAGGATGAATTCACCACCATGGAAGTGGAGGTCGTCCATAGCCGCTGCCTCCACCAGTCCCTCGAGGCAATTCTCCCAGCTGGGACAATCCATCCCTTGATCCTGGGATCCTCCTAGCATGCACAGCAGTGGCCTGGACATCCCCTCCCTTGATCCTGGGAGTCTCCCAGCATGCACAGTGGTGGCCTGGACACACCCCTCCCTTGATCCTGGGATCCTCCCAGCATGTACAGTGTTGGCCTGGACACACCCCTCCCTTGATCCTGGGAGTCTCCCAGCATGCACAGTGGTGGCCTGGGCATCCCCTCCCTTGATCCTGGGAATCTCCAGCCTGTACAATGATGGCCTAGACACACCCCACCCTTGATCCTGGGAAACTCCCAGCATGCACAGCAGTGGCCTAGACACACCCCCTCCCTTGATCCTGGGAGTCCCCCAGCATGTACAATGGTACCTGGACATCCCCTTCCTTGATCCTGGGATCCTCCCAGCATGCACAGTGGTGGCCTGGACACACCCCTCGCTTGATCCTGGGAGTCCCCCAGCATGTACAATGGTGGCCTGGACATCCCCTTCCTTGATCCTGGGAATCTCCAGCCTATACCATGGTGGCCTGGACACACCCCACCCTTGATCCTGGGATCCTCCCAGCATGCACAGCTGTGGCCTAGACACACCTCTCCCTTGATCCTGGGAATCTCCATCCTGTACCATGGTGGCCTGGACTTTCACTGGAGGGAGAACCACAGGCCGGCTGCCCTAGCTCCTTGCTCTTCTGTAAAGAGAGGTGGGAGTTGTAAGCCTCTTGCTAGAACTGCACTTTCCCAGCAGTAACCACTAGCCCCATGTGGCTATTACATTTCCATTCAAACAAATTACAATTTTATACAATTTAACGTTCAGCTCATAGTCATAAGTTTCACATTTCAAGGACTAGCAGCCACAGCATTGGGCAGTGAAGAACATTACCTCTTAACAGGAAGTAGTGTTCAAGGAGGGCTCCCTCAGGGCCACGTCCTTTCAAGTCCCCTTGCAACTGGGGCACTGGGCAGAGAGGGGCTGAGAGCTAGTCACCCACCCTGCTCAGTGGGTGCTCCTGGGACGTTCAGGTATAAGTAACATTAAGCCACAGCTCTGTGTCCCAGAAAAACAGAGGGCAGCTTCAAAAGCCTGGCTTGAGAGAAGGGCATGGCTGTCCCCTGCTGGCAAGCAATCCCGGAAGACAGAAGCCCACGCTGGCTAACGAGGCCTCCAGCACCATCCTGGAGTCCACTTCTCACCCCCTAAAGCCGTTGTGATTGTTTCCTTTCTGTGCCAGAATTCTATCTCAGTTGAAAGTTTCCTTTTTGCATCCTACTAAAATTGTTAATAAGCTGTCTTCAAGACCTTACCTTGAAATTCTGTTGAGCAGACTAAGCAAATCAATTGTGGTTCTCAGTGCACTTATGGGGAAAGGTTGAACTGCTACAAACTTAAACCTTTTAAAAGTCAGGGCTGATTTTCTTCCTGTCCAAAGTGATCCCATCTCAACTGTGCTGATGCCAGCCTGAGTGAACAGACACAGGAGGCAGATGGGCGGAGAGCGCACCCCCGGGGCCTGGCTTTGGGGTTCGTGGTCTCATTGTCCACCATGCTTCTTCCTCATTCACACACACGAACTTGCGTGAGAAACAGAATTGGAAAAACCCCAGAAGAAGCTCGAGTGGACGAGCTCTGTGGGACCCCGGGTCTCCAGGCCACACCTGGCCGGGCTTTGCAGAGCTCAGCTCTGCTGGGGAGGGCTTTGTCCCTCCCAGACATGGTGAAATAGACTGAGACTTAAGTCTTTGACTCCCAGAAAAAGCAGGAGAGACTGAAAAGGCCACAATGGCTAAAGTGAGGCCCCTTCAGCATGGTGGCAGGAGACAGCAGGGACAGACCTGCCCTGGAGCAGCTCTCTGGTCTCTTCCCTGTCCGGTTCTCACCTGCTGGAGGCAGCCTGAAGGAGAGGCTCTGGACACTGACCCACACACCAGGATCTGCCAAAAGGTCCACTCAGGGCCCAACTCCCAGCCCCAGCAGGCCTCCCCCAGCCCAAGGCTGGAGAGCTTCCTGCAGTCACTACCCCACACACCTGGCTGCAACCTGGAACTACCAGCCTTACAAAGAAAACAGCCGAAAAGTTTCAATCCCTTTTTCAAAGCTGCTAGCATTTTGCTGTCTATGATACACTCTTTCATCTTCATATGAAAATAGTGCTTGTGTAGGTTATCAGCGACTCGGGCCTGTGCTCTGAGATGCCTTGCCTGCTTTGGGACACCTAGTAGAGGGCAGCAGTCCAGTCTGAGAGTCAAGGACTAAGCTCTGCCAAGCAGGTGGGGGTTTAATAAGAGACAAAAATTCAGCCAGTGCGGTGATGATACCTAAAATCCCAGAGACTCTGGAGGCCAAGGCAGGAGAATGGCAAGTTCAAGGCCAGTCTCACCAACTTAGTAAGACTCTAAGCAACTTGGTGATATCCTTTCTCAAAATTAAAAATAAAGAGGGTTGGGGATGAGGCTCAGTGGTTAAGCACCCCTGTGTTCAATCCCCAGTAGGAAAAAGGAAAAGACAAAAAACTTTCTTCTCCACACACTTATCAGCCCAGGTGGTGCCGTTATGGGCAAGCAAAGACGGCTTCCTACACCAGCATACACCTCTGTGCCCTCCTGTCCTGCTGTGCAGGCACACACTGCTGCCACCAAACAGTGCTGCCCACAAGCCACAGGCTGGCCCTGGGCCTGGGGCCTCCACTGCCTCAACACAGGGCATTGTGTGTCCTTCATTGCCCACTGATGAAGGTCACGTGCCCCAGACGGCCCAGCGTTAGAGCCTCGGTAGTCTGTAAATCACCCAAATCTCTCGTTTATTGCTATTTGTGTTATTTATCAGTCTCAATGCTCCAAGTGAATCACTCTCCCTTGACTCTGCTGTGCTGGTTTGCAGTGCCACATGTGAAACATTGGACAGCACTGAGCTCCAAGTGGGTCTTCAGGTGCAGGGAATCTGTGCATTAGAAAATGAGACGCTCAAAAGAGAAAAAGGTGATGAAGCGAGGCTTCACGCTCCTTAGCGTAGTCTCTTCCAGGACTCTGCTCTGACAGTGAAGCCCCGGCCTTGTGCGTCCACACCTCACAGTTTTCAACTGCAGATCAAGTCTGACCAAGTGTCAATCAGGTGGGGTGCTTCTCCCCAGCTCACTGTGCAGTCCCTGGGCTCTGGGTCCACACAGGGTCTGCTCTTGTGTCTCGCAGAGGTCAGACCAGTTGCCATGTCCCCAGAGCATCTTGGGGACTCACAGCTCATGAAACCTGACCAGCAGGGGTGCAGAGGGCTCTGGCAAGCCTTCCTGGGGACCAGGCATCTGAGTTGAGTCAATAGATCCATAACCAAGAGGATCGGGAATCCCTGACTGCCCAGCACTGAGGGGCCATCAGGAGAGGTGGGTGCAAAGGCGTTCAGCTCTGAATTAAGAGCAGGACACTCATTCTGTAACCCTACAGATGCGAAGCTAGTGCCCAACTGAGCACTGTGCATCCTGAAGCCTGTCCCAAAGGCAGCTGCTGGAGCCCTGGCCTGACCCCCATTCTACTCCCCCGAGGCCACACTGATGATCCTCTGTGCACACCCAGGGGCCAGTGCTCACCAGGCCCTCAAGGAGTTCACCGTCCAAGGCAGAGGACGAGACTGCTGTGAGCAGTCACGGCCCCTTCCCTCTGTTGTTCTCATAATGACTTCATCGGGCCTCTGGAGAAGCCGCCTGCCCTACACCCAGAACGCCAGGAGCCTGAGTCAGTGGCATCCAGCCGCTGCTGCTTTTGCAGTCAGATGTGGCTGTGCTCCTCTGCAAGACTTGTCCCTCCACAGCCCCTTGGGTGCCCAGGCACACTGTGTCAGAGTGCGTCCATGTGGCCCCTGTTGTCATTGTGTCCGTAGCTACCAGCCAGACATCCCAGCCCTCCCTCCCTCAAACACCTTTGATACCCTGGGCTCTCCCCTGCCTGGAGATCAAAACTGTGACCTCCTAATCCATTGAAGAAGGGGCTCCATGCTTGTCCTCCCAAAGACAGGACATTGGAGCCAAGGTCTGCCTGTGCTACCACAGGACCCCAGGGAGGTGATCTCCAGGCTGCGTGATCCAGCCATTGTCCCTGTGATCACGTTGGGGTAGGGGCTGGTGGACCCTTCCATCACTGCTCTCCACTCCTACCAACCACAGGGGGATAGCATGACTTGGCCTCACTCAGCACACAGAACAGGCAGGACAAGAGGACATTATGCTGAGCTTGCCAAAGCACACAGACCACAACTCCAGGGACCACATCTGGGGACCCATTTGGGGGAGCCATCCCTGCACTTCTGTGAAGACAGTAGCAGGCATGACAGGCATGGAAGGCAGGCCAGGGGCATGGCAGTTGCACAGAGGCATGGGGACAGGTGGGCTGGACTCTGCATTGTTCCAGGCCCCTGGCAGCTTGGAGAAGGTCCCTGGAGGTGGCTGGGGCTTATCCTGAGCCAGTATCTGGGGCTCCCGCTGTGGCCTGGCCATTTTCTAGTGGGCACCCTGCGGGCTCTTCCCAGGAACTCCTTTTGAAGTCAGAGGTTGCAGCAGGCTCAGATCCACCCAGCAGGCAGCCATACAAGCAAGGAGGCCAGTTCTAGCAGAGCTCCCAGAGCCTAGGAGATCGAGGACAGCCCAGCAGGGTCTGCATGGCAGGCCACAGATGAGAACCAGGTCCCCAGGCCAGGCCCCCCCTGGGGCAAGGACCCAGCAGTTCTGACCAAATCCAACAGGTGAAGGCAGAGGGGCCAACCTCCCCACAGAAGGAATCGGCCTCTTCCTGGCAGCTGCTCTCCATCTCTTCAGCCCCCTAGCCTTCATTTCCCACTGCAGCTCCCCCAAGGAACAGTTGCCGGGTAGGCATCAGGAGCCTCTGCATCTGGCTGTGAAGCGAGCGGCCCGTGAAAAGCGCAGAGAGCCCTGGCCCTGACACCACTCCTGCAGTCACATCCTCTGCAACTGGCCTCACCCGGGACAGCGGTAGGAAACAGACCCTGTCATAAGACCCAGCGGCTCCTCCTTGGAACTCGAGAGGAAACTGGTCCACATTACAACGAAGCAGTGTGTGGAATGTTCCATCAGCACTTCCCCTCTGCCCAAGTGTGATGGCGTACTCACCTGTAGTGCCAGCAGCTCAGGAGGCTGAGGCAGGAGGATCAGAGCTCAAAGCTAGCCTCAGCAATTAGCTAGGCCCTAAGCAACTTAACCAGACCCTGTCTCAAAATAAAAAAAGGGCTGAGGATATTACTCAGTGGTTAAGCAACCCTGGGTTCAATTCATGGTACCAAAAAAAAAAAAAGTAGTAGAAGAACTCTGTTTCCGTTTGGCCAACTCAGCAAAAGCACTTAGTGTCCAGCTCATGAGTCATGAGGAAGGGGAACTTTCCCGATTTCCTTTCTTCCAGAGGAGGACAGGCAAGTGCCTCAGCTTCCTCACCTCTAAAACAGTAAAGTTCAACAAGTTCGCAGATGGAAAAGGAGAACGAAGAGAGTGATCTTGGGAAATAGGCCCTGCTGGTGCCCATAAGTTCCAACAGCACTATATCTCAGTATAGATGTCCTCTTGCTCATCTTGTTGACAAATTAGCAAAAGTCCAACAAAAATTAAGTTAGCTTGAACAGAACCACCACTCCTAAATGAGGTGCAAGAGCACCACCCTGTGGCGGCCTCCTCCCAGGTGCTGGCCGCCTGCTCTGTGCCTGCCTCCCACCTGCCTGCATCTTCCTTCCCCTTGTGCCAAGACCTCTGGGTCGGGAGGGTGTTTGCCCCCCCACACGGCGAACCTCAGTGCTGCAGGCCTGGTCTCCACCACCCGCCCTCCAGCAGGAGAAGCAGAGGACACAAGGTCAGGATCTCCCCCAGGGGGTCTTGGAAAACTGAGCAGGGGGCGATGCCCCCGGGGCCTTCTGCTGCTGCCCTCTGTGGTGCCACCACCTGTTTCTGCTTGTTTCCTGTGCTGGGGTCAGGCCCAGGCCCAATGCTCCATGTGGACTTTGTCTCCACTGGACAGCTGCAGGTGGCCCCATCTCAACTCTCAGAGCCCCACTCCAGTCCTCCAGGGTGGGGAGTGGGTGGACACTTAGTGGGTTAACACCCCCTGGGAGCTGAAGGGGTTTCTGCCTGGCCCAGGGTGGGATCAGGGGCTGTGTACACCCAAGGCCTGGAGGGCTTGGGAAACCAATCAACATGGCCAGGAAATAGTGGTGAGCACAAAGTCCCCTGGCCAGCCCCTGTGGTCACCCTAATGCTGCTGTCCTTCTGCTGGTTGGGCCCTGGCAGGACACTCCAGCAGGAGCCCTGGAGAGACCCAGTGGCTTGCCTCACCTTGGGCAGAGATGACACTGTCCCCTCTGAACCCAGGTGTCTACGGTGACCAGGAGATGAAGCAGTGAAGCCTGTGGGAGGGGATCCCAGGGAGGGCTTCCCTGTCCTCCCTCCTTGAGGAAGGCCCCAGGGAGGGTGACACTGGACTGGGGTCCTGGGTGTGGGCCAAGGAGCTGAAGTGGGCCTCATGCCCTGCAGTCAGGAGACTGGCACTCCTGCCCCCTCCACACAGCCTCTCCTGCTTGCCGTTCAGGCTGGGGACAAAGGGGGCTGCTGGCTACCCCTGCCAGTGGTCACTGCAGACTGGCCTGCCCTCTCTCTGGCTGACCCGCCTTTCCTGCCCCAGGGCTGCCAGATGATGAGAAAGAACACCACTGCTCTGACCTGAGGCTGTGCTCAGGGCCTGGTGGGCCACACGCTGGCTGTGTGATCTTGGGGTGGTCAGTGCCCGCATCCCACTAGGCCAGCTGCACCCCCGCAGGAAGGGTTGCTGAACAACTTCAAGGCCCAGCTTTCTCTGTCTCCTGGGACCAGGTGCCAAACATGTGGCTCTGCGTGGCCCTGGGTGGCCCTCAACGATGCTTGCAGAGAGCCAAGCCCACTGAGGCACTGCACTGCCCACGTGGAGAAATGGATGTTTTAAGTCTACTTCAGAAGGGCAGTTTGTCCTGTAAGGAGGGCGAGCCCAAGGTGCCACAGCGGTGGTCGGGCAGCTTCTCCAGGATAGAGGAGAGAGGAACAGGGCCCCAGTGCGCAAGACAAGGGCAGGGGCTGAACGGGTGGGGGGTCTTGTGTGGGAGTGGAGTGCAGAAGGTCCCGAATAGGGCTAGGAGGAAGGGGGCAACCACAGAGCAGCAGGGTGGGAAGAGGCTCAGGGTGCATCTCCATTAGCTCTGGGGGTGGCTTCCAGTGGCTCCCACGGGACACTTCTTGCCAGAGCGTAGTGAGCTCCCCCAGCTCAGCAGCAACAGTGCAAACACAGATGTGCTCTTACTCCATGGTTATTGGGCACTGCAGCCCCTGGCTCCTGTCATCATCAGTTATGTAAATGCCCCTGGGTGTCACCTTGCTCCCTTCTTGTGCCCTTCCAAATGCAGGACAGGCTCAAACAGCCTTCCTGAGGCTGAGGATGCATCTGGAAACTCACCTGAAGGGTACCAGCAAGCAAAGATGCAGGCAGCCAGACTCTCTGCAAGGTGCATGCATCAGTGTGAACATGCCACAGGTCCCAAGCCACACACACTCCACACATGGGTGCCATACACCTGCCATGCTCAGCTCACATGTGCCACCAGCCACACTCCCACACACCTCCCATACACGCCACATGCCACATATACATGCCACACATGTGCCACATACACATGCCACATGCACCACAGTGGGCCACACACCTGACACTACACATGTGCCACCGGCCACACTCACCACTCACACCCACACCCTCACTGTACACTGCCCCACACACGTGCATGTGCGTGTGGGAGGGGACGGGGGCTGTGCCCTGTGCCCACATTCACACCATCTCATCAAGCCTCTGCTTTCTCCCGGGGGAGGACTGTGGGGGCACCAGGTCCTCAGTGGTTTGGGGAGATGTCCCAGGGCTGCAGGGGGTCAGCCAGCACCTCTGGCTGCGTGGAGGGAGGCCCTGGGGCAGAGGCCTCCCCTGGGTTCTGTCTGGGGGGAGAAGCTGCCCACCCTGGGCTTGGCTCCTGTGCCAGGGCAGCACACCAGGGAGGCACACTGCCTGCCAGACATGGGCCTTGCTCAGCCTGTGCCCAAGTTCCTCCGAGGGCAGGGAAGCTCCTGCCCTCTCTGAGTCTAGACTTGATTTCATAAATTAAAATACAGATAAACCTCAGGAGCCTGCAGGATCTGCTTCCTCAGGGATGCAGATCATGTTTATGAAACCTCGCACACACAGACTGCCCAGGTGCCTGCCACAGGGCCAGCAGGGCTGTCCCGGTGGAGTCTGTGGTCCAAGAGCCTTACCCTGAACCCCGCAACCAGCCTCCCCCAACCAGCCCCAAGGGACAAGGACCTGTTCTGATTTTTGAGGACGACTGGATGCTGGTCAGTTGTTGAGGCAAACAGACTAATTGTACCCCTCAGGCCCTGCCCCTCCACCTTTTGCCCCTCTCGCTCACCAGCCCCTACCTCCCGCAGATGAGGACCAGGGTGAGGTACAGGGCACCCTGTGCTCCAGGCGCCCCCTAACCAGCCTCTTCCCGTTCACAAGCCTAAGGAAGGTTTCTGCACAGGCCCTTCGGGGTGCAGATGTTTGCCAACAAGTGCTGAGAGTGTCTGGCCTTGGCCTGCATGGGCTTTTTGCTTTGTGCACTCAAAAGCCAAGAGGGCTCCTGAGCACTGCCTCCTGACTCTGCCAGCAGAGGGCAGCAGCACCCCAACAGGAAAGCGCGGGAGGCTGCTTTGCAGTCAGCAGGCTCCGGATAGGCTCTGCTGGGCGTTTCCTGGGGTTATTTTTACTTAGGGTCCAGAAAACGATTTCCCGCCTCTCCGAAACTCTGTAGTAAAAATAGTTACAATTTGGGCCACATGTAGCCATGTTCAGAGAGCTGCATTTATTTTCTTTTGACCTCATAACTCCATACGGACGACAGAGCAAGAACAATTGCTCCTGCTTACAGGGATAGAGACTAACTCAGAGGGCTGGAAATGCACTGGAGGTCCTCCAATTTGGAGGAACAGAGGCCCTGTTCCCACCTTGGCCCTGGGTCCCATCTCCAGATCTGTTCCCGGGGCTCCCGCTGGGAGGCAACAGGAACATTCTCCTTCAATGGTACACTGGTGGCAGAGTGGGTCCCCAGCTCTCTGATGCAGGCTTGCATCACGAACCACTCCCTGGAGCCAGGACTCCTGCATGGACCTGGGGCAGAGCTGGGAAGAGCTGATTTTATCCGCCCCTTCCTGTGAACCTGTTGACATGAGACTCAAAAACAGGCCTCATCTGACTCTAGCCACTCTGTCTTGATGAAGGTTTGTGCCTGCTGATGGCATGCCTCTGAAGGTGACTGGAAGGGCAGGCAGCAAGCGCTCATCCTGACGGACACCCCTGGGGCTTCCCTTGGAGCAGGTGACAAGAGAGGCAAAGGACACAGGAACAACCCTGCTCAGAGCCACCCTTTCCTAGGTTCAGATCCATCCAGCTGACACTCTCCCCCAAGGAGTGAGAGAGGAGTAAGCGAGGTTGTTAGGAAGCTCTGATGTACAAAGAGCTTTTTTCAATATCCAGGATTCCTAAGTTACCAAGATAAACGGGGGAAGAACTGACATTTATTGTGCATAATTCAAATTCAAATAGGCTCCCAGGGAGGGAAAATCACAGGATGCTGAGCGGGCCTGTGCCTTCATGCCTTTCGCTGAGGAGCTGCCTCTGCATTGCCTCCATCTGCCTTCATCTTTATAATTTGGAGAACAAAACTGTACTGCAGAATGTTGTAGAACTGTATTCTTATTTTCAAAACGAAGTTATCCCCATCTGTGCATTCTTTTTTTAAAAAAATCACTTAAAATAAACAAGTGCTTTTCAAACTTTTAAATATCTAATTTAAAATTGAGAAACATCAAGTAGCTGAAAGTATATTCCTAAAATACAGAGAAACACACAGGTGCAAGTGAGTGTCAAACTTAGGAAAGGTTTGCCCCAGGTTGGATCCACGGGGCTGTTTCAGACGTGGCCACTGGGGTGGCAGAGATATGGAACCTGCTCCCGGGGAGGCCAGCAGCCTCACTCTGCTGCTCTAAAATGCAGAACAGAGAAGCCTTCAGTACTCCTGTGCACAACTGTGCAGAAGTCCCTGCTGTTGCCAATGAGCTGGGGCATCACTCTGTGCACATCCAGGGGTGTGGAGGGGTTGCACATCCCCTGCTGTCAGATGGGACTGAGACTGAAGCCTTCTGCTTCCTCCCTCTGCTTTCAGGTAGGAAATGGGAGGACCAGCACCTTCTGCAGGGAACAGTGGGCCTTGGTGTGCCCAGGCTGCCCGAGTTACCAGGCAAGCCTGTTCTCCCGATGCACAGCGTGTGCTGTGCAAGAGTTGAGCAGGAAGCTAGGGGTATGATGACAGGGAGGGGCTGGCCAGCCTGGGCTCTGAGCAGAGGGCCACACAACCCTGGCAGCTCTTTGACGACCTCCGACTGCCAGTGACATGCATGTCTCTGAGGAGCATCTGTGGGGCCGCACTGTCTAACCCATCTTGCACTCACTCCTGATACCCTGGCTGACACCCTGGAATTTCCAGAAGTGTCATTGCAGCCTGGCCAAAGAGGGGTGCAGGACTTCCAGGCAGGAGCGACAGGCGTGCAGAGGAGAGGGGCAGGTGGGGACTGCACTGTGCTCCTGGCTGTCCCAGGGCTCCACCTGCACCCACCCACCCCCTGCCAGGTTCCCTCCTCATCCCAGATGCTCAGCAGCAGGTGGGCTGGAGCTTGAGCTTAGGGCTGCTGAGGGCGGCCACCTGAGCCCAGCTTATTGCACTGTTCTCCAGTAAGAAGCAACTCATCAAAATGCCTGGAAACAATCCCTCCAGAGACACAGTCCTGGTGCCTCCATTCACGGGCCACAGGACAGCAGTGGGGACTCAGGGTCAGCATCAAGGGAAGATGCCTGAGGCCCTGACGGGGCGAAGCTGTGCTCCAGGAGAGAGCCACTGTGAAGGCCTGGGACGCTCCTGATGAGGAGCGTCCCAGGCGCCAGCTCCCGGTGACCACTTATGCCCAAGCCCCGAGAGGTGCTAATGAACATCAAACCCACACCAGGTGTGCCACGCTGTGTGTGCAGACAGAGCCAGGTTCTCATGTGAACCTGCCTTCCAGGTGGGAGATGAGCTGTGGGTATCCTGCTGGAGGCCCAGGGCAGGCCTGGTCACAGGGCACAGCAGGTTCAGGGAAGGGTCGACTTCGTCCTGTGGGGAAGTGCCTGCAGAGGGTTCTCCCTCCAGTGTTGGCTGAGCACGGAAGGTAGGGACAGTCACCTGGCCTCTGCAGGACAAGATGACCTGGTGCTATTTGTGAGTCCCACCCCCCATGGAAGTCTTGTAGGAAAAGCTGGATATCAGTATCGCCTCTAGCTCTAAGGGGTCCCTGGAGGTGGCCCTCTCCCTGCCCCAGCAGCTCAGGGCTGGCTGGTGAAGGAACTGCCTACACCTGTCCTGCTCCTAGCTGCGCCCACCATAGGCGCTCTCTCTGTCTCCAGCTCTCCCACACCTCCCCTGGTCCGCCAGGTCAGCTGACTCCCACAGTAACCTCAGGGCCCACCTTTCTACCCCTGCCCTCTGGGCTGCTCCTCGGGGTGAAGGGTCACTGTTAGTCACAGAGGACGCTACACGTACTCACACCCACACACACACACTTACCACTGCCTATCACGTCACATGAGGCAAACCCAGAGGATGCCATAACCTTTGCCAGTCATCCAGGGCAGTCTCGAGCCTCAGACGAAGGCAGTGAGGAGTGAACCAGGCTGGAGGGAACCCCAAACTGAATGCAGGGACTGAGCCCCAACATGGAGATGGTGCCAACCACAGGATCAGAAGCGCTAGAGTCCACAAAGCAGGTCCCAGAGGGAGACAAGACGGCTGCAGAGAGAAGCTGCAGCAGGAGAGGAAACGCCAGGCCCTACAGGTGGACCTGTGATACATGCACACGCGGCAGGTGTGCAAAGCGGCAGTGGGGTGTGGCAGAGAGGGACATGGGCAGGACAGCCCACTGCCAACTCAGTGTCCCCTAAGATCCAGTCCCTACACCTCGGGCAACCGCCTCTGCCCACAGAGAAAGGCCTTCAAATTCTGCCCAAAGGCAGCCTCGGTTTCTCTTAGGCCTGCTCTGATCTCGGCAGAATCACCTTACCCCACACTCAGGCCAGACGAGGGCCCCTCTCCACAGGACCCTCCTCGCAGCCTGGTGTCCCCCCGGCACCCCAGGCTCCGAGTGTCATACAGTCAGTGCAGGAGGGAAGATGTGAAAGCAGGGCTTCTGAGGCCAGGATGGAGGGTTACCATGGAACTCGGTCTACACGTAACAAGGTGCCTTGGAGGAACTGTAGCCCCAAAGGTGTCATCCTGATCTCCCAAACCTGAGGATGCACCATCTGCACTGAAGTACCTAGGTGCTCTTGAAAGAGGGAGGCAGGAGGACAGAGTCCCAGGGATGGAGGCAAAGGTCAGAGGGATGTGGGCCATGAGATGGGGAACATGCAGGCCTGAAGCTGGAATGGCCAGGAAAGACTCTCCGCAGGGGGCAGGGGCTCACAGGAGTCAGTCCTGCGCACACCCTGACCTGGGGCCCCCGGCTCCTGACTGAACCTGTGTGGATTCGAGCTGCTGCATTTGTGGAAAGTCATTTCAGAGCTCACCGGGACAAGAGGGCTAGGTGTGCCTAGTCCCCAGGTACTATGCAGGGAGGGTAGTCACACAGGCCACGTGCTGGACAGCTCCGAGGGACGGGGCCGCAGCTATGCCTCACTGAGAACCTTCAGGGAATCCCATGATCACTGCCCTGTGCAGGAGGGTGAACCACAGAGAGGTGTTGGGGATCCCCCAACATGAAGTCCAGCTGGCTTGTAAAAGAATTGGTGGTAAACAACTCTAAGGGGTCCAGCTGGCTTGTAATTAGCAAATTGCCTGACCGCATGACTAAGCTATTTGGCCACTCATTTGTTACAATTGGATAAATGTGTTTGCACTGTACCCTATTGGTTGTTGTAATGGATAAATAGAGTAGCGACTAGTCAAGCAGGGAAGCAGTCAGAGAAGAAGAAGCAGTCAGGAGGAAAGCAGAGAAGCATAGAGTCAGAGAAGCCAAAGCAGAAGCACAGAAGTATAGAATCGGTGAAGCAGCAGCAGCAGAAGCAGCAGAA
Source organism: Aplodontia rufa (assembly GCA_004027875.1). Taxonomy (NCBI): domain Eukaryota; kingdom Metazoa; phylum Chordata; class Mammalia; order Rodentia; family Aplodontiidae; genus Aplodontia; species Aplodontia rufa. The sequence continues at coordinate 33,575 of PVKS010017982.1, forward strand.
GCAGCAGAAGCAGAAGCAGAAGCAGAAGAAGAAGCAGAAGAAGCAGAAGGAAGAAGAAGAAGAAGAGGAGGAAGAGGAGGAGGAGGAGGAGGAGGAGGAGGAGGAGGAGAGATCAGCAGCGGTAGAAGATGCAGTTCACCGCGGAATGAGAGCCGTCCAGTTCCTGCCAGCCAGGACCAGACAGAGAGGGCTACCAGATTTGTTCCCCAGCAGAGCTGAGACCAGAGCTGGCCCCGCCCCTGTGGCCAGCAGCTGCTCTCCACTCAGCTTTCCAGAAGAGAGCAGAGATGATCTCCACAGACCAGCCTCTCCCCACTCATCTGTCATTCTAGCCATTCCAGAGGCTGAGACAGGAGGACAGCAAGTTCAAGGCCAGCCTGGGCAACTTAGACCATCCCTGTCTCAAAATAAAACAAAAAGAGAGTAAGGGTGTGTACTCAGTGGCAGAGACCCCTGGGTTCAATCCCTGGGATCACCAAGATATAAATAAGTAGAATGCCCTGCCTTGTGGGAGAATAATTTTGGGTGCCGTTCTGTCCACACCGAGCGCCCCCAGGATCCACTGGCTCCCCCACGCAGGGAGGGCTGCTCTACCTTGCACAAGGCACAGCCACCCACCAATGTCACACTTCCATGTGATAGCAGGTCACATAAAAATGAGAGAAGCTTCTTTCCTGCCCAATTTTGAACCGAATCTTGGCTTCAAACCTACATTTTTAGTATCACAACAACGTGCACCTTTGCCCTGTCCCTGTTCTGTGAAAGTTCTGCAGTCATTCAGCATTCTGTTCCAACTCCCAACATTCAATGACTTCTGACAGCATCGCCCCTAACACAGAGATATGGAGCAAGGGCCCACAAGCAGCGTGGTAATGCATTGTGACAGCTGATTTGAGAGAAGAAAAAGCTGAGGGTCAGGAGGCAGAGCTCAGAACACCGGTGACAAGGGAGGCAGAGCCCTCCCAGTGCTAAGTCTATGATCAGGAATAGCCCTGGGTCTAATGCCAGGCTTGGGCTGGTGACAAGGGAGGCAGAGCCCTCCCGGTCCTGAGTCTGTGATCAGGAACAGCCCTGGGTCTAATGCCAGGCTTGGGCTGGTGACAAGGGAGCCAGAGCCTCCTGGTCCTGAGTCTAGGGCCAGGCTTGGGCTGGGGAGGATGGTCAGGTCAACAGACTCCTTGCTTCCAGGTAGCTGGGGTCAGGCTGTACTCAGCCATGGGCACCAGCTTGTGAGAGCCAAGGACTGCTGGCACCCCACTCTCCCATCTGCTGGAGCTTGGTGGTGGTAGGAATATTTACTTTAGGGCCTTGGCAAACACTCAAAACCAGGGCTTTTGTTTTTCTTTAATAGTTGGATTTCCAGCACACATTTCTTATAATTAATTATTATAAGATATTTAACAAAATCATATCCATTCAATTTGTTATCTTTATATAAAAACATGTCATCGTGAACTGGACATAATGGTGCATGCCTGTCATCCTAGCGGCACAGGAAGCTAAGGCAGGAGGATCACAAGTTTGAGGTCAGCCTCAGCAACTTAGCGAGACGCTGTCTCGAAAGGAAATAAAAAGGCTGGGGGTGTTGCTCAGTGCTGGAGCACCTTGGATTCAATCCCCAGTACCATAAAACAAAAAAAATCATGGACACACCCACCCATAGCAGTGGGAAGTTGCCTTACAGCTCAATACCTAAATACTTAAATATGCTGCCAACATTTGGCAGAAAGGAACACTGAACAGCCCTGAGTTAGTCGGGTCCGCAAGCCCCACGGAGGTCTGGTGGACCTTGGCCTAGGCCAGGAGCAACTCTCCTCAAGCACCCCTGGCCACCCAGCCAGTGCCTTCCCGCTTGCTTGTTTGCTGCGGGGTCCTGCGGGGGTTCATTAACCTTCCTGTAGCTTTGAGGAGTCACCAGGCACCCTCTCCACTGTCTCCCTGCCACCACACCCCCTCATTCTTCTCTAGAAATTTTGCATACCCACAGACCCCTGCAGCTTGTCTTCACCCCAGAAACACAATTCCCTCCCCCAGGAAGAAACCAGATGCCAGATGGCTACAAATACACTGTCCCTTATTACAACACCGTGCTCTCTAGGGCTTCTCAATCTGTGGTCCATGAATAACAACGCACAAGGCCAGAGACCTCTTGAATGGCTTTAACTACAGCTGATATTTGCATAAAATCTGAGAGGCTCTGAAATTTTCCAAGTCACAACATGGAGATTGTACAGCTTCCCATAGAGAGTTCTAGAAGGAACTCAGCCAAGGCCTGAGGATCATGATGCCCTACAGCCCCTGGGCAGAGGTGGCTCATGGTCTCAGCTGTAGCACTGGAGATGCTCAGCTGCCAGTACCAAGCCCAGACAGGAGCTAAACTTAAATGCTTCTGACTCCTGACGCAGGGGCAGCTTGCAGGAGGGCACTGATTCCCTGGCTTCCTAGAGGAGGGAGGCACAGGCCTCCCAGGGCAGGGAGGATCCTGAGGAGGGAGGAAAACTGCCAAGTCACTGCCAAAACACTTCAGCAGACTGAAAGGGAGCTTCCAGCTGCTGCTGCTATGGGAAAAAGCAACAATCTCAGTGTTTCCCGTAGCCTAGCCTGGTATATTGAAGTGTATTCATTTTTCTTTTAAGAATGACATTATGAAATTATAAATGACAACATAACTCTAAAATCTCTAAAAATTGCAGACAATGTGTGATGAATTACAAAAATAGCCCACATTCCTAGAAGAACTAAAACTGCTCTCTGAAGTCGCTCTGTTAGACCACCATGAACACTGGCCAAGGCTCTGGGGACAGAGCTGGTCCCCCAAGGCTGAATGCTCACTCAGAAGCCCTCTTTCAGCACATGTCCCCAGGGGACCCTGCATGTGCTCCCTGCTTGGGGTTTGGAGAGCACACAGGCTCCTCTCTCTCAGCCTAAAAGGAAAGTCATGGTCTACTGAGCACATGACTTCAGCAAAACATTATTAGGGCATGGAGTAGACATAATGGACTCACAGTTCCTCTTTCTCCCTATTCTGGGCCTTTAATGTCTGTTCTTGACCTCATTTGATAAAATGCAGGTGTGGCTCTTACATTCAGGTCCTCAGGAAAGATGCTTGTCAATGCAGAACCTGACATCCCAGGGTGAAGAAGGACCAGTGTGGGCGGTACATCAGGGACACAGCTGCTGTGCACCAAGAGTGGCCATGTAGAGCTGGGAAGACCAAGAGCGTGGTGAGAGCTGCACTGAGAGGCACTGGCCAAGACGGGTATGGCCCTAGTCTGCTCCAAGCTCGCCAGCTGGCAGAAATAACTCATGTAATCATGGAGTGGTAGCAGGAGCCGGGGCTGTGCAAGTGGCAAGAGGGTGGTGGGCAGCTCTGAAGTCAATGGTTAACTTCCTCCTCCACCAGAAGATGGGGACAAAGGACCCACTTAAACCCATCCTGGCTGCCAGTGGCCACAGAACTATGTGGGGATCCTCAGGGTGACATCTGCATAGTTGTGAAAACGCAACTAAGGCTAGCAATTGCTTCAGACTTCCCTTCGTGAACCACACAGACAGGCTGGGAACAGTGAGACATTTAAAGTACTGAGAGAAGAAAACCATCCGCCAAAGCTGGGCATGGTGGCCATACCACTGAGTTGGAAGGCTGAGGCAGGAGAACCACAAGTTCAAAGCCAGCCTCAGCAACTCAGAGGGGCCCTAAGAAACTTAGTAAGACCCTATCTCAAAATTTAAAAAAAAATTTTAAAGGGGTTTGGGGGGCTGGAGTGGTGACTCAGCAGTACAGCACTTGCCTGATGTGCAAGGACCTGGTTTTGAAACCCAGCAACACATATACAACTGTCAGAAAAACTAAAGCCAGATGAAAAAAACAAAATTGTTTCCCTCTCTTTCTCTCTAGCTCTATCTTCATAAAAAAAAAAAAAAAAGTGAGAGGTTTAGAGGGTGTAGCTCAGTGGTTAAAGGCCTCTGGGTTCAACCCCCAGTGCCAAATACATACACACACACTCCCCAAAAGAAACCATCCACCAACCCAGCATTCTGTGTCTAGCAACATTATGCTTCTAAGATGGAGAAACACAGACTTTTTCAGTTCAACAAAAACCAAAGGAATTTATTACCATAAGACCCAATTTGCAAAAAATAATAAAATAAGTTATTCAAAGAGAAGGAAAATGATACAGGTCTGAAAAATCAAACCTACATAGAGAAAGGAGTAGTATTAGAGATGGAAAAAAGAAGATAAAGTAAAATGTTTACATTTCTTTTTTTTCTAAATGATCTAGTAGAACTATTTGTTCAAAGCACTAACACCATCAATGTGGGAGGAGATTATAACTCAAGAGTAAGTGAAATGAAGGATAGGAAAACAGGGACAAGAACTGGAAACAGTGTTATAGGCACTGTGCTGCTCAGGAAGTGCTAAGAGCCATGAGTTCTGAGTGCACAGCGCAGAATCAAGGGAAATCACTAAAAAATTAAAAAAGAAGAATATGTTAAGAAGAAAAGTGGAATCATGTCAAATGGCCTATTAAAACCAGAGAGAGCAGAAAAAGTGAGAAAGCTACAGAAGAAACAGCATGGAGATGCAACAGCTGTGCATACAGTGTCTGTGTTTCTGTGGTCATCTGGCAGCACAGGGACGAAGGTCTTCTGGCCCCCCACTAGCTTTTGGGACTAGGACAACAAATAGAAAACAGTAATAAACACAGTAAATATTGCTCTAACACACAACAATCACCTTAAACATCAACGGTTTACCTCAATTACAAGGCAGAGACTGACTCAGGAGACACAACACAAGACCTAATCACATGCTGATGCAGAAAACTATGTCCAAGTTTTCTCTTCGTGGGTGGTGCTGAGGACTGAACTAAGCAAGCCCTCCCACTTTCTTTCCAGTAGTGTTAGCCTGGTATCCCTTTCTCCGTCCCTTTATGGTAATGTGTCCTTCGGGATGAAGTAGGCTTCTTGGGCTGCAGGCATGGCTCAGTGGCAGAGAGCTTGCCTAGCGTGCACAAGGCACCAAAAAAAAAAAAAAAAGAAAGTGGGACTAGCTATCAGTTTCAGATGGAGCAGACTTCAAGTGAAGGGAGAAGAGGAGAAACAAACATCATGTGATGACGAAGGGTTGATAACGCAGGAAGAACGACGATCCTGAGCACATACATGTCTAGAGCCCCAAACCACAAAGGCAAGAACTGGCAGACCTGCAAGCAGAAACAGGAACCTCCTGTCACAGCTGTGGACTTCAGCACCGGGTCAGAAGGGGCCAGTTCCACCAGGCATGAAACCAGAGCCTCACAGCTGAACTCAACAGCACTACCAAGCAACCGGTTCTAACAGTCATTTGCTGAACAACTGGTCTGTCTTGGGGCCTGGAAACCATCCTTCCAGGTGCTCCCACCAGCGAGTGCAATGTTTGAGTTTACTCTCTCTCTCACTGCATCTAGCCCATCTGCAAATCCTGGAGACCATGCCTTCCAAGTACTCATCTAGGAAAGGTGTCTCCCACAACCCCACCCACAGAGCCTCCTGGACCACCTGCTGGCCTCTGCACTGGTGTTCCTGCTTCCAGCCTGGGATCCCCAGGCTGTTGTGCTGTCAAGAGAGCAGCCTTGTGACCCTCTTCTGCTATCTACCCTGGATTCCTAGCTTTGGAAAGGGCCTCCCTGCCTCCACTGGTACCCCTAGCTTACTCTCCACTCATTCTGCTCCAGCAGCTCCCTGCCGCCTCTTACACGCCTTGGGAGCGCTCCTGGCTGCTGCATTGACATTGGCAGTCCCCGCCTCCCGGCACCACGGTTCCCCGTGTCCACAGGTCTTGCTTGGTGCTATCCTGGCGCGCAACCCCTTTCCCTTCTTCCCCGCTTTATATTTCTCTCTGCACCACCTGACTACATGGTTTCCCCCACAGCACGGTAAATTCCCAGGACGGGGAATTGTTGACTTTGTTCCAAGCTGCATCCCAAGGGCTGTCCACAGCGTGGCATGTGGCGCTCCTGATTCGGAGAGAGTGTCTTCCAGTGGGGACAAGTCGACTGCCAACGTAGCAGCAGCCTTCCGAGTTGCGAATCGTGCAGCCTCAGACCTCACGGGGCTAATCCCTCCGTAACACAAATGCAGAAGCGGTCGGAGGCACCCCCGGCCCCAGAACCCCGGAAGTAATTCGGTAGGCAGCGCCTGGCTGCGAGCCGGGTGCGAACTAAGCAGGGCTCTTGCAGGCCGACAGGGGCGGAGGGCGGGACTGGGGGGGGGGGGGCCGGTGCGGCCAGGACGCTCCGCCCACCTGCCTCCCAGCGCCCCCCATTGGCCGCTCTGCCGAGAGCCAGAGCTCCCATTGGCCGAGGTGCGGGACAGGGCGATGCCCATCCTGAGGCGAAAGTCCGACCTCGGGTCTGGGGCCACCCGACGCGTGAGCGGCCGTTTCTCTGGGGATTGAGGGCGCAAGTACACTGCCAGATAGGCCAAAGTCCCATTGCCCGCCTGCGCCAGTCGGTCCCCGCGCCCCCGCCGCCCGAAAGGCGCCCCAGCAGAGTCGCTGCGTGTGGTTTGGGGCAGCGGCTCACGCAGGCGCAGTCGGTACGCGACGCGCCCCCGGCAGCACCCGCGGCGCGCCCCGCCCCGGCGGTCCAAGGAGGCGGAGGGGGATGACGTCAGCCGGCGGGGCGACGGGCATTGGGCGCCATTTTGAAAAGGGAAAAAAAAATCCCTCCCGGGCGGCGGCGGCGGCGGCGGTGGCAGCCTGGGCTGCGGCTCGGCGGCGGCGCCTGCGGTCGGCCGTGCACGGCTGGGCGGGCGCCGTCCCGCGCCGCGGCCATGGCGGGTGAGGGACGCGGGCGCGCGGGCGGGCCGGCGGGGCGGGCGGGGCCGGCCTGACCGCCCTGACCGCCCGTTGTGTTGCAGGAGCGGGAGGCGGCGGCTGCCCGGCGGGCAACGACTTCCAGTGGTGCTTCTCGCAGGTGAAGGGCGCCGTCGACGAGGACGTGGCGGAAGGTGAGGACGTCGCGGCGGCGCAAGGTCGCGCGGGGGCCAGCGCTCGGCCACCTCCACCCGCGCGACCCCTCGGCGTCCTTCGGGGGACCCAGGATGGTGGGGGGCGCTAACAGTGAAGGCTGCTAGAGGGGCCGGTGTCCTGGATGTTGGTCCCGGGGGCTGCTGGAGGGCTTGGTGTTCTGGACGCGGTGTCACCGGGGCTGCTAGAGGGGTCGGTGTCCTGAAGATGGTGTCAGAGGGACTGCTAGAGGGGTTGGTGTCCAGGAGGTGGTGTCTGGGTGGCTGCTGGAGGGGTTGTTGTCCTGGACGCGGTGTCAGAGGGACTGCTAGAGGGGTTGGTGTCCAGGAGGTGGTGTCTGGGTGGCTGCTGGAGGGGTTGTTGTCCTGGA
>PVKS010017983.1:0-40950 GCA_004027875.1 Aplodontia rufa
GTGTACTTGTATGCAGTCCCATCTTCCATATCCTGGAGGTAATTTTAGGTGCTCAGATCCCCACAGGTCATGAAAGGCACCCTTCTGTGGAATGGACCATCTGATAGGTTGAAATTGTACTTAATGGCCCAGTAGGGATTAGTCAAATCTGGGACAAAGTACTCAAAAGGATCATAACCCTGACAGTCAGAAAAAGCCTGGATGCTGGAAATCCAGCTGCCCTGATCTTGGCCCTGAGCATGTTTGAGAACACTCAAAGCTGGCTATAGAATAGTGTCACATCCTGGCCTCAGAATATCTTGGCCACAAAGTAGCACCCTGGCTTCAAGATCTATGTAGTGATGTTCAGAGTGGCTAGGAGAAGCTGGACCTGCATCTCCCTATCAGTATCATGGAGGTCGGTGACCTCCATGTGTGATAGGTACCCTATCACACAACACTGCATCCATTGGGCAGCCCTCAAAGTGTTGGATGATTTCCTTGGCAGTAAAATGTTGGGTGATGTCCCCCTGGTTCTATATTACACCTGGCAGCAGTGCCTGAAAATCCACAGCTACCCCTTGCTCAGCACCAGGCTCCAGCTGTCTGGGGTTGCACATAGTCAACTGCCGATGTCACACCTTGGGAAAGTTGGGATTCTTCATTGAGTTGTAGCACTTTGAAGGTATCGGGGGCTTGCCAGTCATTTTTCTTTGCCAGGTAGTAGTAGACATCCTACTTATCCTTTGATATTCATCCAATCTCACACTCTTTGCCTAGGGACTTGTCAGGTGGCTGATGCCACCCTGTATGGTAATCAAATGAGTGGGCTACCACCTACCTTAGCACTCAGTGCAGGGGGGAGTAGGAGGAAGGAGGGTGGTATACCAACAGCCCAAGCCTTAGAGTGCCAACTGGTGAGAAATGGTAGGATTTCAGTTTGTGTCTGTCATGTATGTGTAAGCATTATTGCAGTGTAGCAAACTTGACATCATGGAACTCCAAGCCCAGATCTGATCTGAATGTACAATGTGAGTCTTGCCATCTTGTATCAACATATTCCAGTCATTCCTGTCATTGATTTTTGATAGATGGATGATAATATGTCTAGGTGAACTCTTCTTTGGGTTGAATTTTGATGCAGAAATATGAGCTTCCTGTACCTGGATGTTTATGTTTGAAAACTTTGTTTTCAGCCATTATTTCTTTAAACATTCTGTCTTTTTTTTTTAATTGTTTTTTCCTCGAGCCTCAATTATACAATTTCTTTTTTGCTGCCAGTGTTATCCCATATTTCCTATGAACTTTCTTCATTTTTTTCCACTTGTTTCTTCTCTGAAGACATGATTTCAGATGATCTGGTTTTGAGTTGATATTCTTTGTTTTGCTTGAGATAGTGTGCTATTGAAACTCTATTGCATTTTTAAAATTTTAATGATTATATTTTGTTTTGTTCTTATTCATATTGTCTATCTTTTTGTTTAGCTGCTCATTTTGTTTTTGTATTGTTTTCCTGATTTTGGTGAATTGTGTGTTTGTGTTCTCTGGTAATTTACTGAGTTGCTTTAGAACAATTATTTTGAACTCTTTGTTATGTGTCCACAATTCTTTGGGATCAGTTACTAGAAAGCTTATAGTGTTGCTTTGGTAGTTTCATATTTCCTTGATTCTTTTATGACCTCCTTCTGTACTTGAGTAGGTGCCTGTACATTTAAATAAATAGTTACCTCTTTTAGACTTTCTAGAATGGATTCAATAAGGAAAGACTGTGACCTATAGGGATGTTACGGGGAGGTGGAAAGGCATCTTAGGGTACACATTCATGCTGGGCTCAATGTCATAGAGCACCAAATGTGGGGACATGTAATGCTTCCAAATTTAGCGAGGCACTGTACATCATTAGCTCAGGTAGAGCTGTTGGAGTCCTCAGGTTTACCAGTGGGTCAAGGAACCAGAGGCTGGGTCCTCCAGCAATGAAGGCCTAAGGTTGTAGCATGTACATATTTCATTTTGGGACTGGTTGCAGACATATGTGTAGCAGCAAAGACAAGTTACAGGTTTTTGCAGTGACAAGGACTAATGTCTGAGGCAGGGAGTCTGGGCTGACTATGGATGCACAGATGGCAGTGGGGACTGACAGCCTAAATGCACATGACGGCAGAAGCCAACTGTGAACCAGTTACAGGGATCAGCCCATGTACATGTGCATAGACAGCTTGTGGGTTCTAGCCATTGATGGAAGTAGTGTTGGGACCCAAGTCTGTTTTTGGGCTACTGAGGTTGTTCACAGGCACATGTGTTGAAGCTGCCTTCTGCCCCTAGATCAAGCAAGAAGTAATTTAGATGGCCTAGGATGGTGATGGTAAGGCACTTGGAGCTGTTTAGCTAGGTGCTTGGGCTAGGTTGCCTGTGGCAGCAACAGTTCACTTGGTTCTGGGAAGCAGGGAAGTAATGTGGTGGTTGGTCAGGCACCTGGGGAGACGATAATGCTGTGTCCCTGAGCTGGGTGGCTCATGGGAGCATGGTTCAGACATCTAGAAACTGTGAAAGTGGGGGTAACTCTGAGGTCTTCAGAGGGGTAGGCTATAGGAATCTGCTGCTGCTATGCCAGAAGTTGGTTTCCTCAGAAGCAAAAGCTGCTATGGGGCCTCTGCTGAACAAGTTGCCAGGATCCTGAATTGTGGATGCTGAAAGGTCCCTGTGGTAAAAGCTGTAGGGAATATGTGGTGGCTGTTGAAGTCCTCAATGAAGAAATCTGCTGGAGTCCTATGCCCAGCAGGCCACTTGGGGTCATGGTGACTTTCTCTGCATGACTGATATTGACAGAGGTTAACCAGCTCCTTTTTTACCCACTGTCTCAGATATCTCAGCTGTGCTGGTCCTCCCAGAGATCTGGGTGGGGTGGAATTACAGTGGGTTGTTCCATCAGGGCCCTGGAAGCCTAGGAAGGCTGGCTGTGTACTCTGACCTCCTTTTCCCTGCATGCATGTGCTCAAGGGAAGGAGTTCCTTCTACATGGAGAGCTGTGCTGGGTTGAGGGATGGAGTGATGATGCAGGCAAAGTGATGTGGAAGCTAGAGTAAAATCTAACTCAGATTGAAAATTAGCTAAGCTCAAAAATAAACTCAACATAGGTGATTTTCACATAAGCCGGGGGAACCCTGACTATGAAGCTGAGGCAAGAAGGGAGGGTGACAGGGAGGGGAAGAAGGAATTAGGGGGGTTATCAATGCAGCTGGGAACCCTTGACTCCTATGTGAAGCCCAACTATACACAGATGGGCAGAGAGGATCAGAAAACTAAAAAATTAATACACATGTATGTGCTTATTTCTATCTATAACATGGGGATAAAGCAGAGGAGACATGGGAGCAGGGAGTGGTTGAAGTGTGGAGATCCTGGATTAGGATCGGCTTTAACATGCTTTGTCAGTATCCACTTATGCGTGAATATGTAACAACGATTCCCTCCAATATGTAAGACTATGTCAAATGAATAATAAAATAAATTTCAAAAAGTGAAATTGTTCTTTTTACTCTTTTTGTGTGGTTATCCTCATGTTTTTTCTTTCACTGTTTTGCTGTGGTTACTTAAGTGGACTCCTAAGCTTTTCCAAAATTGCCTTTGTTCATGGATAACTGCTGAATTATTGTTCTTGGTAAGGGAAAAAGAAGACTTGGACCTCTTTCACTATCTTGCTGACTTCACTTGCTTTTATTTCATTTATGTATCAATGAGAAAACTAAAAGCTGATTTAGTAGACTAAAAATAAAAATACTTTAGAACTTGTTACTATCTTGTAAGTTAAAGTGAGAGTGAGAAGTGCTTTTCTACCTGAAAGACCATAAAATGAATGGAGGTGTGTCTGCTGGAGTAGTAAGCCAAATAGGTCTGTTGTTGCTACCATGGAATTTATTGTTCTGAAAATGTTTTCTCTGTGGTCAGTCTCTCTGTGGGTATTAAAAAGATAATTTTGCTTTAAGGGAATCAGCTTGCGACTATGAAAACATCTGAAGTATGTAACTCCCACATCGTGGCTCCTATATGTGAGATCAAGGAAGAAGTGACAGTCTGGAATGTTTATTAAACCTTCCTCCTTACCTGAGGATATTCATATTAGGGCCAAGTTGGGTCTAAAATTGGGTACTAAAATCTGTACAAGTAATAAGGCTGAAGTTAGTCCAGATTGGACTTGAATTTTGCAAATGAGATTAAATGGTTTGATATGAGTTTAAAACTTACATTTAAGAAAATGTAGGTGACAAGAGCAAGTATGTACTAATTTCTAGAAGGAGTAAAGATTGAAACTCAAATATCAGTTTTCGTTTGGGCATCTGTTTTTCCAATAAAGCTGACAGCTAGCATGATGCAATATCTGTCACACTGTGTTTGACTTTTGCACTACTTGCTTTTAGATAGCTATTGTGCCAAGAATATACTGATGAGCTTCTTTAATTTCCCCAGCAGCTGTTTAAACCTACTGTTATTCAGATAATTCTCTTTTGAAGTTCCTAACCTGCCATCATCCTTGGTCACTGTTGAAGCTCAATAGATCCTCACTTGTTCATAGCTCTGCTTGAGATCCAAAGGTTCCCAAGATCTGGCCTTTATTGAGTCTGTGCTCCATATGAGACATAGTGCTGGATGCTGAGATGACGTGGCTCCTGCTCTTCCAGCCACATACCACAGAGTATGAGGAGACCACACTTATGAGAAGAGTAGCAGGGCCAGTCTATGAAAGGTTCAAAGACTGAACAGTTTTCATTCATTGCTGGAACCCGCAAGACCCTCTATAGAAAGTGGCATCTAAATGGGGAAGATTTCAGAGATGAGATACCACCACAGGACACAGTAAGAAAAAGCTTAGGAGTAAGAACAACAGAAAGATTTCAGGGGACGGTGCATTTTGTGGTTTGACTGGGCAATGGGAGAGGCAAGGAGAATCAAGGAAAAGTAGGTGAGGCTTTCCTTTGTAGAACTTTATATACTAGAATAAATTTGTAGGTATAAGAGTTTTTATCTGCTATCCATCAGAAACTGTAGACAGAGTGCTTCTAAGAAACAACAGAGAGTATGTAGTTACATGATTGCAGTGATTAAAGGTGTCTTGGAGCACTTAACAGAGTTACTTAACCTAGTCCCAAGGAAGACTTCTGAATTAGTGGTGTTTAAGCTGAGAGTTGAAGGATCAAAAGAAATTCAAGAAGAGGGTTAGAAAGTAGTGAGTGGGAATACTCTGTAGGCAGAGGGAGTGGAGTGGCTTTGTCAAGGCTGGAGGCAGTAGAGAACTGAGACCATTGTAGGAATCAAGGGAAGTCTAGAGCTGAGCTTTCCAATGTGGAAGCCATAATCAAATGCAACTCTTGAACACTTGAAATGTGGCTAGTACAGACAAGAAACTAGGTCTAGAATACCTTCAACAGAATGGACAAGAGGGAGAGATGTTTTCATGAGATTGAAGAGAAAGATTTTGTAAGATATGGACCATGGTGATTAGTCAAAACTTTATCCCAGAGCTTTAGGAAACCACTAAAGGGTTTTGTGTAATGGTAAGACATAATCAAACTGGCATTCTGGTCTGGCAACAGGATGCTGAATTGGAGCAAAGAAGTGAAAGTGATAATGTTGGTTCTAAGCAAGATTGACTCTGAGCAGAGTGTGTGGTGGACTGGACAAGGGATGGAGGGAGGTGTGGAGAACAGAGGGAGATGTGTTAGTGGTCAGTAACATAGGCTCAGAAGCCTCATTACCAGAGCCAGAATCTGGTTTTGCCATCTTCAGTTTGCCTGGAGGAAGGTGTTTCAACCTTGCAAGCATGCTTGACCCCAGCACTGGCCTGACTCAATAGCTACTGGTTGATGACAAAGAGACCACCTGAGTTTATAGGCCTCAGGGACCCATGTGGTTTGACCATCCAGGAGTGGGGCACAATTGTGATGTTCTCTTGTTTTTAGCCGTTTCATTTGGCACAGTAATTAATGTGGCATCTTGTTGGTTACATCACATTCGGTCTTTATACCAATGTTGGTAATGTGTTCATGAAACTTTTATGGAAAGTCTGTTATTCTCATTAACTTTCCATAAGAAGTTGCTTGCCAGTTGTAGAATCTAAGAACATATGAACAGAGGAGTGGTTTCTTGAGGGTTCCATGCAAGTTTTTGTTGAACTTGCATTTCCCAGTTGCAGACCAAATGGATTAATGGAGTATGTTTGCTTTCTCTCTGGCTGAGCAGTGTGGCTAGCAATGTGGGATGAGAAGAGAGCAGGGCAGTGTATGTGGAGATTCAGACTGTTTTGAAGAAAGCCTAGCTAGCTTAATCAGAAAGAAGTTTTTCCCGAAAAGTCAACTTGTAGAATATAAGCACTGGATGCTGCTGGTCCTGAGGAAGTACTGGAGGTGGGAACCTGAAGGCCCTCAAGATGTTCCACCACTGCTCTGAGTATAGACTTCACTTGCCATTTCTTCATCTGCCTATGTGATAAAATCTGCCAGGCTATAGCTCTTGGATTTACCTTTTATTGTCTCTGCTGGAACCCGGAAGGGAATCCACTTCGGGTCAGTTCTCATCTTTGCTCCAGTCAGGCCTGGACTTGTGAGAATGGCCACATGGAATAAAACGTGATTTCTGGGAACCCCTTTCTATGAGCCCCTAGGGCAGATGCTCTGTTGTCAGATTGGTGTATAATATATAATACAGTATAATGTGATATACAACTTAACTATAGACTGCAAGTACATATTAGTATCCTAGGAAGTAAGTAGGATATTATATCAAAAATTGCCACAAAACCTAGGTTTCCCCCTGAACCTACTATATCCCCATTCCGTTATAATGCTGATTCTAAGGAAATGTTCTTGACTCTGCCCCACTTTTCATAATATCAGCTTCTTATACTTGAATAAGGACAAATCCTACTTTAATATGATATATATGAGACATAGTGTTTTGAGGGGAGTGAGATTGATAATGTGGAATTATAGTACATCTTCTAAGAATTAAAAATTAGCCATGCGTGAAAGATTATATTTGAGATGATTATGATTTATAGAGGAAAACGTAAGTTCTTTTTTTTTTTTTTTTAAGGCCTAGGACCGAACTTGGGGCCTTGTGCTTACTAGGCAAGTGCTCTGCCACTGAGATAAATCCTCAACTCCCAGTTTTAAGTTCTTAAACAGCCCCATGGTGAATGGGAAAGATATGGTTTTCATATTTTGACCACTTCCGTAAATATTGTGGGTAAAGTGAAAATAAATCAAAATTTAAGTTTTTGGACAGTTTCTGTAATATATTTTTACATCTTAAAACATGACATAATCCAAGAAATGATAAAAGACTCATCTACATATTAGAGCTGGCAAATTCTGGTCCACAGGTCAAATTCAGCTGGTACTTGTTTCAGTAGATAAAATTCATTGAAGGAATAACATACCCATTTGTTTGCAAACTGCCTGTGACTGCTTTTGAGCAATAATAGCCAATTCGAGTGTTTGCAGCACATTATTTGACCTGAAAAGCTGGAAGTGTTTGTTACCTGGCCCTTTACAGAAAATGTTTGCCAACCTGTGGTCAATATCTGAGACAGTACATTTTAAAGGTGTCCTGAGGGAATTTTAGAGTCCTCAGGCAGTCTAGGGCATCTGGTCACCTCATTCTGTTTCATGCAGAGTAATTTGGACGCCCTATTTGCTCTGTTAGGCTTCTGTATATGGCTTGAAGAAAGCCACATATAAAGAAAGAAAAGGTTTTCCTGTATTAAAAAATAGTGTTGGAGGTACCAATCTGAAAGTACAGGAGGGCATTTGGAAAAGAGAGATGTCTCTGAGTAAAACTTATTTTCATTGTAAGAGGATAAGTTGGTACCTTGGTACCTTGGTATGAAGTCTCCAAATAAGGAAAAAAATCCTTGATGAGAATTTGGATTTGGAAGCTGGAATAGACTCTTGAAGTAACTGACTTGGAAGAAATTGCTTTTAAATCTCTGGCAACCCATCTTCCCTTTTCATAAGTGAAGTTGATAAATTTACCCTGTGCTAAAATCATATTAAATCATATTAAAAAAGGAGGGGTGGCTCAGCGGTTACAATGCTTGTGGGTTTGTACTCCTGCACCAGGTACACTAAATATAATTCATTCTCTCTCGCTCTCTCTCTCTCTCTTCCTCCCTCCCTCTGTCCCTCTATCCCTTAAAGAAAAAGAAAATATGACTAATATTGATGTATGTGTGATGAGGTTTATACAAGGATTGTTATTCTGTTTTTTGTTGCTATAACAAAATACCTGGGGCCAGGTAATTTATAAAGAATAGAAGTTTATTTGGCTCATAGTTCCTAGAAGCTTGGACTTACAAGAGCCTGGCACCCACATCTGTTCAGCATCTGGTAAGGGCCCTTTTACTGGCTCATATCATGGAGGAGTATATTACATGTTGACACAGAGCAACTGTGCTAGCTCAGTCTCTGTTTTTATAAAGCCCCCAATGCCATCATGGGCCTCTCTCTCTTATCACCTCATCTAGCTCTAATTGCCTCCTGAAGGACTCATCTCTGACTACCATTAACATACTAATTGGAAGATTGAGTTTTCCACACATGAGCTTGGGGAGGGAGACATCCAAACCATAGTACAAGGCAATGGCTGAATAGCAAGGTATGCCAAGCCCTCTGTTCTAGTCCTTAAAACATCAACATATTGGAGCTGGAGTGGTGGCTCAGTGGTTATAGCACTTACCTGGCATACGTGAATACATGTGTTCAAACTCCAGCACCACGTACACAATGAAATGTCTGAGGAATGAAAGTCACATGAAAAACTAAAGATTTCTTCTCTCTTTCTCTTTTACTGTTCCCTCTTTCTTAAAAAAAAAAACAACATAATAATTTTGCTTTGAACCTGATATCATGGACAATGACTTTTACTTGGTTAATTTGCTAAAGTGTTGTTTTTGTAACTTAAATGAAAATATAGAGAAACTATGAGAATATTTAGGATAAGAAGTAGAAACTTGGGGTTAGGAAAGATAAGGATGAGTGTTTTAATTTAGGTTAAGTTGCCTAAACTGCAGGTGGTTTTCAATCTTGCCAAACCTGATGAAGATTTTAAACCATAGTGTATTAAGGTATAGGCCAAAAGAATTGGAGTATTTTTGCCAATTTATGTGGGCATCAACTATGTACATTTTGGAATAAATTTTGAGTGTTTTAGGTCAGGGAGGATACAATTTATTGGCAGGCCAAGCAAATTTATAGAGAAGGATGCATTGTCCCAAAGGTCTCCTGGAAGGTGTTGTATAGGACTTGCTTCATTCCAGGAGTTTTACATATTTTATCCTACAATATATTACAATACTACATATAGTATGTATCTCACACACACACACACACACACACACATACATATATGTGTGTGTGTGCATACATATATTATCTCTGTGATCTTCTGAGATGGATATTATTATATGCATATTACAGATATTAAAACTACTTAAATGAATACTTCTTAAAGTCACATGTTCGTGTTTAAGCTTATGGCCAAACTTTTTCTTCTACATCAGGCTGCCTCCATTAAAAAAATAATGTCTTAGATATTAAGTCACTGGTTACAACAACAAAAGATACATTGTGAATTTTTCCTGAAATCAATAGCAATTTCTCAATATATTTGTGAAAGAAATGATATACCTCTATTATGTAGATACTGGGATAATTCTTAGTGGGAGCTGTTAATCTCAAAGCCTCAGTTAGCCCATTTTAATTTAAATTTGTGGTAGAGTGCTGACTTCATTTCAAGTTGATTTTAAAAGTGGGTGGGTGTCTAAGAAGAGGTTCCCTGTACTGTGGCCCATTTCATGTGAGAGAGGCAGGAAACAGATAAACCTCCTCACATTAAGAATTCTTACATGAGTATGGATATATTTCTCAGGAGGAATATGTATATTCCATAACAGCTTGGAAAGACTGGCTGATGCATGCTTATGAGTTCTTTGGAGTGGAGAAGTTGGTTGTGGTTGAGGGCAACCTTATAGGAGCAAAGCTCCAGTGTCATGGGAAAATGGCCAACAGAGCTGAACCTTCAAAGGAAGCTTTGATAGTGTTGAGAAATTTGGAAGTCTGGGGAGACCTGGGATGGGACCAAGAAGAACTCAAGAGTGCAATGACACTGTTGGAGTTCATGCTGGATACGATAATCATTAGCAATTAATGGTAGAGGCCAGTAGCAAAATCCTGTGGTACCAGTTTGTCTGGCACTATGTTAAGCAGGTGTGCTCCAGAAGACACCTTCCCAGTGTCTAAAAGGTAGAGATGAGAAGGTGGAGAAAGGAGAGACTCTTAAGACCGAATTTCAAAAGCAGTGATTGTTACTTCCAATTGCCAAGATTAATTGTACCTTTATCCTCCACTAGGGGGTGGAATTAAGAATTTGTTGGCTATATTGAAATTCAATTTAAAAGATAAAAAACATTTTTGTACATCAAATATAAAGCTATATTTTACACATTATACTTTAATATTTACTATAGTATTTTAAACCAGAATCAAGTAAGTTATATTTTAATCTGTTACAAATTATTCTTTTTAAATATTTAACAGGTATTGGACACAATGTCCTTTATGTATATTATTTCACTTAATATAGGATGTTTGTGCCATTACCTAATATTGTGAGGCTCTGGTATCATTATCTCATATTTTACAGTTGAAGAAACTAAGGCTCAATAAAATTGGCTGTCTTGCCCCAGGACAGACAATTGATGAATGAATGAGGCTTAGAGTTACTGACTCAGCATTTTGGATTCTCAGATGCTGACATTGGTTTTGACACATAATAAGAGCATAATAAATATATAAATAAATGAATGATTGTACAAATGTATGACATGTCAGCTGACCAATTGGTATGTTGGGAATATCTTCTTTTGAGCAAGATATGAAAGGAAAAGTGAATCTTCCTCTCAGTGAATGTTCTGTGTAACCTAACTCAGAGATGAACCTTTGGAAATAATTGTGAGTCCTGTCAGAAAGTATGTGCACAAAAACAAAGGAGCACTGGCTATAAACTGATATGCTGAAAGTGAAGAAAAAAGGTTTTGTGGTTCAGGGATTCTTAAGGAATGTCATTTGTTCTTGGACTGAGTATAGTAGGGGGGCTTTGGAGTAGGGACCTAGAAAGTATTTCAGGTCAGTTCATGCCTCTTAAGAGTCACTTTACAGCACCTCATCATGCTGTTGTACTAAAAGGGGCAGACATAAAGAAATTATAGCAGAACTCTGGTGCCTGGCTGGGATGGATTTATACTTGGGTATTGGCTCTCTCTCAATCCATCCAGCCTAACTGACAGTGCTTTTGTCTGGTTTCCATTTTGCACTTGAGCATCTGTTAATCCAATTAAAACACCAGTTTACATAGGGATTGATTTCATATTAAGACTTTGAGTTTGAATTCCTAATTAAGAGCTTTTCTTCACCTACCAGATGCCCAAGACCTGTTGAAAACTTACAATTTTAGAGCTTGGAACATCTTTAGAGTTTGTATTTACATATAAATTCTTTACCTTAAAGACTGAATTTGCATGCAAACAGGTGAGTATTTCCAGAGCCTACCATTTGCTAGGCGTGTTTGATGTAGACTGAACCAGGAGTGATCTTCTTGCCTGCAGTTGTCTTTGAGCCTCCCATTCATAACTGAGGACTAAGAAGTTCCAAATTTAGTATAAATTAGAGCAAACATTGGGCTAAAAAGCCAGTCAATGTAAATGAATCTTACCGTGGATCCTGTAATTCCATTTCTGGACTGTATCCTTCAGAAATGATTCTTGGTACAGAAAAAATTTTGTGTCCAAAGATATTGAGAGCATTTTCTTCTCCCCATTTTTAAATAAGAAAAATCTGAAGCTTTCTTAAATAACGTTTTAAATAAGGGAAAACATTCTTAAAAGGAGACAATTTTTTTCAAATATTTAATCTAGTACTAATGGAATATCATACTGCCATTAAAATTATTTAAAAATATCAAACAAGACTGTTTATGTGTTCTTAAATCTTAAAGTTATTATCAAACTATTTTAGTCTTAAGAGTAGGGAGTAGACTGTAAAACCAGAGTTTGTGAATACAAAATTCCATTTTAGAATAACCAGTGTATAAGGTACATTAGTGAAAAACTCTGCAACACTTGACAGACTTTGAGGCTTGGCTGTGGCTCATGTTGTCCTTAGAAGATGTGCAGCCTGGGGCCACTCAGCCAGTCTTATCTGAACAAAATACTCTCAAAGTTGCTGTATGGTCAACAACTTTATAGGTTC
Organism: Aplodontia rufa; assembly: GCA_004027875.1. Lineage (NCBI taxonomy): Eukaryota > Metazoa > Chordata > Mammalia > Rodentia > Aplodontiidae > Aplodontia > Aplodontia rufa. Next base: position 12,279 of record PVKS010017983.1, read on the forward strand.
CTTGTGATACCCATAAATACAACATCCACAGTTGTGTGTATGTGTATTTTAGGTTTTGTATTTATTTCCAACTGAAAATATTTTTTTCAGAACACTTTGTAATAATTGCCTTGGAAGCTGCCTATGTAATTCTAATATTATCATCCCACGTAACATTTGCCTTAGTTGAACAATGTAAGACATGTTCCTCTTACAGCTTATTACTTTAGGCTATAATTCTTGAATTTTTACAGTCACTCTTAGGCATTGTGATTTTTCTTCAGGTTTACATTTAAATGGAACCTATCTGGGAGGCATCAGAAATGTTTTATGTACTTTTCAGTTAAGTGGATAGAAATGGAGACTATCATGCCAAGTGAAATTAACCAAATGTACAAACTTAAATGTCTTCTCTCATATATGGAAGCTAAAGTAAAATAAAGGAAAGGGGGAGGGGAGGATAAGATTGTGTGAAGAACCATTCAAATATAAATTAATAGACAAGCTGAAGGAAGTCTAGTGGAGTAAAAGAGAAGGGGAAGAAGGGAGGAAGGATAGGAGGGAGAGGGGAAGGGAAAAGGGGGTTAAAAAAGGTAATATTTTGTACCTCTAAGATACTAAATAACTCCCACTCAATAATAAATGCAAAAGTAAAAAGAAAAAAATAATAGAGAGAGATCAGTAGAGGAAAGGGACCAGGGGGAGGAGGAGGTGAGTGAGGGGGGGAAGTGCTTGGGAGGCAAATCGGCCAATTTATATGGTTATAGTGTGTGTATATATGAATATGTAACAACAAATCCCATCATTGTGTACAGCTATAATGCACCAATAAAAATGGGGTGAAAATGTTTTGTACAATCTTAAATTGTTTCTATAAAAATAAAACAAAATTATTCAGAGATGATGTACTACCTATGTTGACATATAACATTAAGATAAGTCCATAGCCACGTTGAAATTGTGTTACATTTCAAAACTTGTAAGTAAAGTTGATTTTAAATTTTAAAATGAACATTTAATTTGACTGCAGTAGGATGTCCTTCTAACAGGCACTTGACGTGAAGTCTCCAGACCTTCCACAATAAAATTTTAATGCAAGAGAAGAGGAGCAAGGGGCAGTAATTAAAATCTACCTCCCACTTCCATCCATTCCTCAGGTTACAAAGGAAGACCTGCTGTAGGGGGTCTGTAAAACTGTTACGGGCACCAGAATGTTACTTAAATTGCTGGAGCCCTCATGTATAAAATGTTGAGGTGGGAATTGGATTAGATCAGCATTTCTCCAACATCATTTTAAGAAACTCCAGTGCTCTGTGAGGTGTTCAGAGGCATCCACAAATAGTTTCCCTGATCAAATGTGAGAAATGCCATATCTCCCTTTAGAGATTCACAGGGTGTGTTGGCATATATAAGTCTGCAGGATATCCTATATAGAGATATTTTCCACAGTGTTTAACCCAGCACGTCTCTAATGTATTTGATGACAGAATCTTGTTATCAGGGAACATATTTTGAGAAACATTGAACTAAGTGTCTTCCAAGATTTTGGGGTTTTAAACAGGCTATCCAAATGTTGCTTAGCAACTTTAGAGCCATTTCATTTCTCCGCTAGATGGCACCCTTGAATGAGATTTATTTTTCTTTTTGACTGGCTTCTCTTTGGACATTTTTGGACGCTGTACTCTCCTGGTACATAGGAAAAGCAGATCAGTTAAAAAATTGATCTTAAGGCCATTCTGACAACATTTACAGCCCATTTAAAATAAAACAGTTGTGTCAACTGTAAGGATAGATACTAGCCAAATACCAATATGATTTTAAATCAGACTTCAACCAGACAAAATTTCATTGGACATTAGGGTTGTTCTGTTAGTCAACTTGTGGCAGCTGGGGACGTGCTTTAGTTGTCCTGGTGGATAAGAAGTGTCCTCAGCCAATCCATGGGTATAACTGGGTATCCCATTTGGGTGGCAGTGCACTTTCATAAGGTCCCACTCAGGTAGCCTGCGTTAAGTGGTCTGTTAAAGTCTCCTTCATGATCTAGTAAATATTTGATTGGCTCTTTATTAAAAATAGTTTGCCATTAGGCATTAAGATTTTGCTGGTCTGTGGGTTAGTCAGTTAGTTTGTCTCTTACTGAGTCTCCGGTGGTTGTAAGCTTAAGCACTTTAGCAATCCCCCACCCCTTGCTTGAAGTTCATGGAATTTCACACATCAGTTTAAGTGTGCCCAGGAGTTTCGGGGAAATGAAGGCAGCTTTACTTAGGAATAGTTATGCTTCAAGTTTATTCAACTGAAGGATGTTTACCTATTAGCAATGTGTGCCTTTTTAATGATGTAAAGGGAGCTTTTAAAAAGTATTATGAGGAGGCTTCCTGAGCTGCTCCCTGAATTACCTGAAATATGTGTGTTTGGAGGGTGCAGGGTGGGGTAAGAAGTCTAACTCTGTGACGGAAGCCTCATCTTGTGCTTTAAATGATACCTTTAAATGCTATCTTTGTAAGTTTTCTTAGATCTTATTCCAGTAAAAAATTCTTTCCAAACACCAATATCACCTCAAGGACATTAAGTTCCTCACATTTCCTAAAGGAAAGTTTTCAGAATTGTCATTTTCTTAGAAAGAACATCAGCGCTGTGGCTATTTCTTGCTTCATGTTGTGTGTTTTAGCTTTTTCCTTCATAATGTTCATCATAGCATGGTCTCTAGTTTTCAGTTGATCTTTGCGCTTTAGATGTTTAGGTGGTATGGTGCAAAACCATTTGTGCAGCACACCCTCTTATTATTTTTTTTTTTAAAGAGAGAGGGGACAGAGAGAAAGAGGGAAGCAATTTTTATTCAGTTTTTCATGTGACCTTCATTCCTTGGACACTTCGTTGTGTACATGGTGCTGGGGTTCAAATTTGTGTATCTGCTCATGCCAGGCAAGTGCTGTAACTGCTGAGCCACTGCTCCAACCCCACTCTCTTATTTTGTAGGAGTATGTATTTGAAGAATTTGGTGCAGATTCTGTGTGGTTTATAATAGAAATATCAGATAAAATGGGTAATAATATTCGTTAATGCATATTTAAAATTTACTGTTTCATGCATTGTGACAAGCATTTTACCTGTCTTAGCGTCTTTAGACCTCATGGTAACCTGTAGGTGGTAGATGCTATTTCTATGGCATTTTCAGATGAAAAAACTGAGAATTAGAAACGTGGTAAGTAATTTATTAATGTCACACAGTTGATAAAGGGCCCAGCAAATAATTCATATCAGATTTCTGACGCCTTATGTTTTATCAGTGCATGGGTGATATGACATATTTGCATCTTAAATGTTGTTGCTGCATGCATATGAATCCTTGTAAGGTCAAGGCAATCTAGACCTTGTGGCCATAAGGTAGCACAAAATCTCATGATAATGAGAACCCAAAGGCCAGTTTTTCCCTCAGCTCTAGATACCAAGATTTCTGGGCCTGATGGCTTCATATTCAAATATGTTTGGCCATGTTTCTCAAAACACTGAGTTACTATACTTTGCATTAACAGTGCTTGGCTTTGTCTTTTATGCGGAAAGCCCCTCCAGGCCTCTGTAATGTGCTAAAAAAGATCTTGTCTAAAACTCATGAAAATAAATAACATAAAACTGTTCTGAATAAATTTGAGTTAAATGAACAGAACCCTTTTCTGTGTACGTGTATTGCATACATACATTTGTGGGCTCCTATGAACATGTGTTCTGTCGCTGGGCCTACAACCAATATCCTCTGCAGTGAAACACATCTCATAATTTCCATTATAAATTATTTTAGGGGTTTATAACTAATACTGTAAAACATTCAGCACTGCCTGCAATTTACTTTACTGTATTTACAGAATTAGTTGCAGTATTTCAGAAAAGCATATAGATTCAAACCATTGAAGGTGGTGCAAATGTTTGCATAATTGTTGGCATGTACTGGGGGGTTGTCAGAAATAGATTAGGGACTAAAAAATTCAGGTGGCAAAGAGTAACACATAAGTAGGGTTCAGGATGCCTGAGGCATCCTGAATGTTGACTGTGCACATAAAGTCCATATAGCACATCACTGAATTCTGTGGATGAATTCCATTGTTTAATTTTAAATAAGTTTTTTGGCAGAAATGGTAAAATTATTAGACTTATTAGAGGAACATTTTTACCATCAAAACCAAGATTCAACTCAAAAGTCACCTAATCTGGAAAGCTTTCAATAATTGCTAATGTGCTATGTTTGAGGCAGGGTGCTAAGCTCTTTACATGAGTTTTCTCATTTGTTTCACTGAACACTTCCATTTTACTGATGAGGATCCAAAGATTAGAGGCAGGAAATAACCTGCTGAACTTCACACAGTAGGAGCTGCTGATATAAGGGCTGTTTCACCCAGGGGTATCTGAGTCTGCCGCCTGCACTGTGTGGCATCTAGCCATTCCTCAGGTCCCCTTATGCACAGGCCTTCCTTTAACCAGGTTGTGTGAGTTCTGGGGCTCATCAGATCTTCTGAGAAGCTTATTTCCCATTCCCCTTCTCACTTTATTTCTGGTCAGCTTCAGTTGTGAGGTAATATTTTTAGTGGAAACTTAAATAATTCATAACCGTTCCATTTAAAATATACACCATTTTGCGTGGACTGGAAAAAAGTTTGTCTTCACAAAGGATTTATTAAACAAATTAACAGATTACACTGAAACATAAGTGAAATGTTCATCCTGTTAAAGAGCACAAACAGCTTTCAAGTATAATATAAAACTGTTCATTATAAACAAAATGATAGGTGAATTTCATGCCATTTTTATATCTATTAAATAAATTTAAGCTCTGTTAATGTGTACTATATTATAACTTAATGGTTACTTGCTTTAAAAAAGTTGCCTCCAGAAAATATTGTATAATTTTGGCATTTGGTACAGTTAACTTGAGTTCTCCCTACCTCTGGTTGGAACTGATGTATACCAAGTGATACACTAGAATTCTTGTCATTTTATAGCTGTGTACTTTGTTCTCTGAACCCTGCGGATATTCTATGAAGGCAGTGCCTGCTTGGGAAAATGAAACTTCAGTGGAGGAAAATGCAGAGCTCCATTCAGCTTGTGGGCAGCAGATGGCTGATCAAACTATGTCCATGGTATACAATCATCCCAAGCCACATCAGTTATTAAATAGTGGGATTTCACTCCTGGGAAGATGCAGGAGCTCTTGCTGTAGAAATTATATATTCTTTTTTTTTTTTTTTTTTTTTTTAAGAGAGAAGGACAGTGAGAGAGAGAGAGGGAGAGACAGAGAGAATCAACTTTCACTGAGTTTTCCACATGGCCTCCATTGCTCTCACACTCAGCCATGCACGTGGGTGCTGGGGTTTGGACCCGTGCACTTGGGCATGCCAGGCAAGCGCTATAACCGCTGAGCCACTGCTCTAGCCCCCAACTGATATATTCTTAATGTGGGCTGGGTCTCCTGGACATCTGCAGGTCACAAAGTAGGGAAGATACCCATTGTACTGCCATCAGTTTTGTGCATTTTCAGAAAGACAGAAGATAGAATGATTCAGTGGTTGGTTAAGACCTGTGGACTGACATTGTGAACTCAAGTTCAGTAAGTGATTCTACAACTTAGTAGCAGTGTGGCCTTAGACAAGACACTTACTTTTGAGTATTTCCTCATCTTTAAAATAGGGGATTATGAGGATTGAGTTAATATATAAGCATGCTTGGAATAGCTGGCCAATTATGAAGCTCAATAAGTGTTACCTTTTCTTACTATTACAATAACATGAACTATTAGTTTAAAACAGGGGTTTTCAACAGGGGTAGATTCTGCCCTGGAGAAGACATTTGGCAATGACTGGGGACATGATTGCACGTCACAAGGTGGGGTAGTGCGTATGTAGAACAGGAGTGCGCTACTGGATTCTAGGAGGTACAGGCCAGGGATGTTACCAAATATCCTACAATGCACAGGACAGCCCCTTACAACAAAGAATCAGAAAACATCCAGTGTCATTTGATCATTTTGAGAAACACAGAAGGGATCCAGTGTATGGCCGGACAGCACTAACATACTGCTTGTGCTCCTGGATTATGGATTAAAGGTTATTTCCAAATGATCCAAATTTAATAATCCATGCAACTTGCCAAACTTCTGTGTGTTTTAATGAACATATACCTTTAGTTGTACTAAAAAAGCAACAACAGTCCCTTCACTACTTGAATGATTTAATATTGGGTATTTCCAGTAGCAGCACAAAGAATGTGCCTTTTTAAGAAACCTTTTTTGAGAAATCGTTATTTAAATCCTAAAAAGCGTAGATAAGCAAAGATAAATTAACCAAGAAAAGTTGAAATATTAATTAATGGAAAAGCAATTCATGAAATGTAAATATTTCAGGTAAGTGTTTAGGGAGAAAATTGTGTTTAGGGGAAAAGCATCACTTAGGAAAGATAGAAGAAGGCTGCTTTTAGGAAAGAACTCACCTTAGAATGCAAGAGTTGATGGAAGTAGGCTTGAAAAAGCCTCAGGGTTGCTGTTTTGGGGCTAAAAGATACATTCTTTCTGCTGCTACTAGAAATACCCAATATAAAACCATTCAGGTAGTAAAGAAACTTTCGTTGCTTTTAAAATACAACTGAAGGTATATGTTCATTAAAACATACACACATTTGGAAAGTTGTGTAGATTATTATATTTGGGTCATTTTGGAAATAGCCTTTAATCTATAAACCAGTAGCACAAGCAGTATGTTGGCTGCTGTACCAGAATATACGGGGTCCCTTCAGCATTTCTCAAAATGGTTAAGTTTAAACATTTGGGAATGAGTACAGGTACTTTTCATAATGAATTGAATTCATACTTTGCTCTATATGCCATTTTGGATTTTGAAGACCAGCATTAGATTGAGCTCTAATGCCTTGAAATATGACTAGAATTTGTATTATGTTAAATATATATTTAATTTATAGCATATATTTAATATATTACCTTTAAAATATTGTACATATTTTTAGACTAGACTCTTAACCGTTTTCCTATATCCAAGGCATTTTATGATTAGATTTCTTAACTTCCTGTTAAGCCTTGTCTTCTACCATATTCCTTTGCTTTTCTTACTGCAGAATGATGACAGTGTGAAGTCCCCTGGAGAGGTAGTTTTCATGCCTCTAAAGGAAATTTTAGTACTTGGTATAGAATAGACACTCAATAAGCATTCAGTGAATGTATAATGAATGGTAACTCCAGTAATGAAGTGTGTACCAGGCTCTGGGCCTGCTTGTATTTGGACCTTTATTGCTCCCTCACCTCAGAAGATTTTCTTATTGAAACTCATCTTCTGTTTTTAAAAACTACCTGAAAAATTCTTCCTCTTAACTTCTTTTTTCAATCTCTAGTCCTATAAAAATTAATCCCCTCCTCTTCAAAGATTCAAAGAACTGTGTTGTTCTTTTGTTTGCCCTTTGTTAGGGTTTGTTACAACAGTACTCCTGTCCCTGTGTGGCATATGGCCCAAGGTATATCCTTGTACTGCCCCAGGATTTTTGCATACAGTAGGTCTCCAATTCCTAATTGAGTAACTCAGCCCATTGTCTTTCCCTTATGATCAGCTTGAGGTTCTGTTTTCTATCATGTACGTACCACGTGTTCACTTTGAAATGAAGTCTGAGGAGATTAAGTCTAAGTGGACTCTTAGCTCAACGTCTTAGTCTATTTGGTAACCTCTTATCTAGAGTACCATAGAAAGCATGACCCATAGATATCTGGGAAATTGTTAATGCCTTGAAATTGCTGTTAGTTGGTTAATGTTTGTGTGTTACATGTTTGTATTGTGAAAGGCAATTTATAGTCCTCAGAGAATCTGTCCGATGAAGATAATCAAGGAGGTGGATGGATTTATTCTATGAATGAGTAATATGGCTAGTGTGGAATTGATTTATATACTAAATCTTAACTTTCAAAAAGAAGGGTAAAATGTAGAGTGAAGGATAACTTGTAGATATAAAAATTAGCCAAGAAGGAAAAATGTGGACAGGAGGTATGTGTGTCTGAAGACCTTTCAGCTGGATTAAGAAATTTGCTACTCTTATACTACTAAAATCTACCAATAATCAAACATTAACTGCATTTTATTTTGTGTCAGGTGCTACTGGGAGAGTAAGACCAGTGCAATATGGCCCCTGCCCTCTAGGGGTTTGTGCTGTAGTGTGTAGCTTTGCCAAACTTTCCCTAAAAAGGCAGATGATAAACGTTTCAGGCTTTGTGGGCCATTGAGTCACTATTAAATATTCAATTCTGCCCTTTAAGTGTGGAGGCCACAGCCATATACAGTTTGTGGATGAATGAATGTGATTGTGTTCAATTAAAACTTTATTTAGAAAACTGGTGGTTGGGATTTAGCCAGCATGCCATGGTTTGTTGACTACTGGTCTAGAGTATGGGTGAGCATGTATGTATGTGGATATGTATACACATTTAAAATTAAGGTTGGAGTATGTACTTTTTTTTTCTTGCCAGCATTTGTAAGAATCTTGAATTAAGGGAGAAAGCTGGGCCAGAGTAGTAGTGGAGAGGCTTTGATAAAGGATGGGGGGACCTTTTGTCTCTGTAATCATATATATAAAATTTTTCCTTATTCCAATTTCCTATCAAGAAAGCTGTTCATAAAGTCACTCAATTTTAAATTCATTGTACAAGTATTTTGTAAGTGGTTACTATAAACTAATGTGCATTCTTCTTCAAGTTGAGTGTTCATATGTGATTGTCTATATTTTGATGATTCATTTTACATATTTAGCATCTCTGAAATTGGAATGTATCCCATGGTTGATGATACTGTTTCAAGATTTTCCCCTTTCTATGGCAGTAAATTAAGGTGCATCTTATATTTGAGGGTGATTTAAATTTATTACAAGTATGGTTGACTAATCTTAGCAGTGCCTTGAATACTGTCTATAATAGGGTCATTTACTTTAGATACTTCAGTTTTTACATTTAAATTTATTCCACAACTTGGTTCCAAGACAAAATAGTTCCAAGAAAATTTTAAAGAAATATTGGTGATACGTTTTTTAAAAAATTGATATCTTTAGTTCTGGGAGAGATTAGTTACATTATATGTCTCAGTTAATGTCCTGTTAAAGTTCTCATGTCAAGCATGGTTTTTTCATGTACTCTATGAATGACTTTGGCTTGCATCACAGATTCTCTTCAGAGAGATAAAACATCTTTTTAAAGATAAAGTGAAATTTCAGAGACACAGATGTCTGGACCCAGTGAAGAACCTAGCTAGTTCCCTGTGTCCATTACCTATAACTTTAGTTTGTTAAAGCACAGGATTTGAGAGCAGGTGTTGGGATTAGTGTGCTTTCCCCCAATTTATCTCATTTTCATTTCATAGCGCTCAGATTTTCTAAAACTATGAAGTTCTTTATGCAGGTCTGGCCTAATTAGGCAAGCTCGGGAAAGTTTGTAAAAGGTTTAATGTTCACCCTCTTTCCTGTCTGTGTAAATCAATTAAAATGGACTAAGAAGGAATTCACACTCAAATAGTATGTAACTCTAGATTTCATGGCCATATGTTTGTTTTCTACATTTGAGGAGGAGGTTCTGCTTAACTGTATTTATGATTTACAGTAGCTAGAGATACATTTCAACTAGTTCTGTGATATATAGGAATGGGACATAATATAGAAACATTATTTATGCCTCCAATCAGAAGGGGAAAGCTGTTTCTTATACTATACTTGTGGTTTAAGCAGTGTTCAGAGTGAGCACATCTGTCCTTGTAATTAGTATAAAAAACAGATCACAGAAATTAAAATTCAGATTAGTATTTCACAACTGACAAGATTAGTATTTCATAACTGACATCTTTAAATATTAAGCTAATGCTCCTAAGTAATAGCAGTAAATACTCCTTAATTTTTGTAGTCTTTGTCTGCTTTGGCATGCATTCATTCATTTATTCTCTTTAAAGTTATTATTTGGATGCTGAGTTTTGAAATAATCTCTCCATTTTTTTTCCTTTGTATATTTTAGAAAAAGTTTCAGTATGAGAAGGTAGTCAAATATTAATTGCCAATTAACCATTAGAGAGCAATGAACTGTGATTCTTATACCACATGGAGAACTTTACAGTGTAGCATTTGTGGTATTTTATGTATATGAGTCCTTAGCATTTCAAACCTTAGTTTTAGTTAATGCATTTTTTTTTTATAGAGCATGCAAGCTGAGAGATAGGAAAAGGGCAGGCCAGAAGTTGCAATTCATTCAAAGGTTTCTTCTTGAAATAACTCTGGAAAAAAATTTTTTTTCGCCTGACATCTTGAATTGCAATTTTTATATTGCTTTATCTTAAGGTACTTAAGTGAGACTATAATGACTTTATAGAACAGATTGAAACTATAGAGCGATTTAATCTTATTTTTAGATGAGGAACCAGAGGCTGTTGCCCCTAATGTTAGTGGGATCCAGGCAAGTTCTGTGGAGACACACAGACCAAATATCCAGATTTGCTTATGGTCCAATCAAGCTGTGCCTGCCTTTTCTTCTGGGCTCTTTACTACTCTGCCTGGAGACTCCATCTGTCTAGGACTAGCTCTGTGGCCTGCAAGCCTATACGGTAGCATGGAGCTATTGGAGCAGGACAGGGTGGGAGCTGGGCCTAGACCCATGACACCTGGGTTCACTGTTCCCAAAACAGGAATGATCCACTCAGGCTCCCCAGGGAGGCTGGTCAGGCAGACTCTTCACATCTAGGTTTTCGTTGTCTGAATCAGGCCTTCTAGGGAGTTCTAAGTATCTTTCCAACTGCATTCTCTGACCAAGAGGAAGGGAAGCAGCCGAGTTTTCTGAGGAATCCTGTCTAACTAAAGACACCCACTTTATCTTGCATTTCCAGGGACAAAGGCTGTGGTTCATATTCTCATGGATTCTCAGCTCAGCATCCTCTGGCCTTAGGTCCAAGTTTAGCTAATGAGACCCTTACATTGGCTTAGTTTGTTCCTAATTTAAGAAAGCAAACAAAAGTTCCTTATTAAATTGAGAAGAAAAAGAATAGCATTTGGGGATTTGTCATGTGCACCAGACTACTAAAATACATGGCTCTGAACCCTTTCTTGTCCTGGCCAAGGTCTAATAGAGGTTGAGGGGCTTGGTGGACAACATTATCCTGCTGAATAAGTGGTACAGTCATAATGTTATCTTCAGAAACTACAAATTTTTATCCACATTATAATTTACAAACATTCTGATAAAGTGCAAAAAAGGGGAAAAGAGAAAGGCAGAAATAATTTAAACCATGTATTATTCACGTTGTCATCATCCCATCTTAGGTTTTCTTTTCCTGCTGAATAAGGAACCCTTAAAAACTTTCATGTATGTCGTGACTTCCAAAGAAAGAACAGCTATCAAAACACCACTCTGTGTGAAATTTTCCATTTCTTAGGGGACTCAGGTGTGTGAATCACTTCCTTCTGTCCCGTCACAGAAAAAAAGAAGGCAACATGACTTTTATCATTCAGCTGAGGCCTGGCTGGTGTTCTCCAGGGAAGATTGCTTATCATGGAGAAAAGCTGTGTTCTTTAATGGACTTCTGCATAGACCTTACAAGAACAGTTTGCAGATGTGGATGCATTCCCAGGAAAAGATTTTTACAGTGACTGACATCTCCAAAACTTTCCCAGAAAAAGGAAAACGTGTCCTTTCTCAGTTTCACGTATGCTTTCTACTTGATCAAAAGGCAGATTTATCCATGGTGGCACCTGAAAAATAGATTTTTTAACAGAGTTACTTCACAGTAAAGATGAAAGTGCAAGCAAGTATTAGACTAACTGCAAGGGCTCGAGTGTGGTGGCTCTTATGTTTCTTCTTGCAGTAAACATATGTGGAGAGCATGGATGGTCAATGCCGTCTTCTGGTGGTCTGATGGAGATCCCCACTGACTCTGGAAAAATACCAGGTTAACAAAGTCTAAAATACAACCTTAGGTACAAGGTATTTTGTGGATTGGGAAGTCTTGTTGATGTGAATGGAATCTTAAATCTTATAGGTTTCAAGGATCTGAGAGAAAATTAGAAAAGAACAAGCTGAGAATTGACAAATCAGGTTTGTTTTTGTCTTAAATAGGGTACCTGGACATCCTATCTCTGGAAAAAATGATTGAGAGATGGTCCTTTGTAGGTTGCATGTGTTGACTGACTGTGATGTCTTACCAGTGTGTTGGTTGTTCATTTTCTTTTTCTTTTTTTGCATCAGTTGGAGGAACTAAGCTTATTTATGTTGACTTTACCTTTGGATTATAAACTTTTTGGGGAAATGCTTAGTCATATTTGTTTTCTCCCTATTCCCAGCACAAACAATGAAGCTCTGGAAAGAGCTGTCACTTAGTACAGGTTGGTTGCATGGAAACAACAAAGCAAGGTATCCCTTAGTGGGAAGATCAGACCTGGTTTCATATCCTTACGATGGTGCCACAAAGCTCTCAATATAGAGCCAAACATTTGAGAAACTGTGAGCAAGTCTTGGCTTTTAGCAGCATGGGGTCTGAAGGAAGTGCCAAGGCATGCCATTTTCACTAAAGATGCAAATTCTCAAAAACAAGCAAATAAAGAATAGCAACAAAAAGCCCTCGAGGATACCCTCCTCCACAGAGAAGTCATCCTCTCTTATAAAGGAAAAGTATTACAGTGTAATCTACTCAAGAAGAGCATTGTTGGGGCTGGAGCAGTGGCCAGCAGTTGGAGCGTTTGCCTGGCATATGCAAGAACCTAGGTTCAAACCCCAGCACCATGTGTACAACTAAGTGTTAGAGAAACAAAGTCCAGATGAAAAAATAAAATTGATTCTCTTAGTTCTCTTTCTCTCTCTCAAAAACAAAAACAAAACATTGTTCTTCCCTGGGAAATGGTCTACTTACCAGATGGCCTTCACATTGAGGGTCTTAATAGTTTCAGGAACTATCATCCTGAAATCCAGGGAAGAAATGTTGATTTTTCTGGGTGTATGCTGTATAAATGGAGATAGTTTCTCATTTAATACTTGAAAAAAAAGTATGCCAATATTATTTGAACCATATGTACATATGTATGTGCTTCATGTACATATGTGTTAACCAAGGTATTTTTTTTTCTTTGAGACATGAAGTGAACTAAAATGATCAGGGATGATTTCTATGCGCTAAATTCTTACTCTAGGTTCTCTTACTCATGGTTCTCTTTGCCTGAGTCACATTTTCTTCAACTTTCTTCAATCAAGTGGTGTTGGCAAATCTTTTGGAACCTAGCTTCATGGTTCATAGTCATAGGGGAGCTTGAATTCCCAGCTGTAATTTGGTCCTCCTTTTTAAACAATTTCATATTATGCTATATCAGTGTTTGCAGACTTGTGTGCTTATAGGAGCCAAGTGAGAGATGGAAATAATGACATGTATTGATGACAGCAGAACCTTTTGTGTTGCTGGAAGTGTTTTATGTTTGCCTGATCATTTATAGTAGCCACTAGTCACACATGGCTGTTGGGTACTTAAAATGTGGTTAATGCAATAAGGACTTAATCTTTTAATTTAAGGTTGAGTTGATTAAAATTTAAATTGAAGTAGTTGCATTTAGGTAATGGCTTTTATACTGGTCTTGCAGGCCCGTAAGAAAAACAACAGCATAAAGGTAATGACAATGGTTGAGTCGATCTTGGATTTGTTGTCTGGGACAGAGGGAAGTACTGAACACTATGAAAAACTGAAAAGTAAGTGCCCTGTCTAAAATAACTGACCACTACTCAGTTCTAGCCAATTTTTGAAAAGAGTAGCAAAAAAATCCTCTTTTTATTGTGAAATTTCCTTATTTAAAAAAATATTGACAGCCATCTAGAATGCCATGCTGGAATTTACATATATACAGCCATTTTATGAGTAGTTCTTTGTGGTAAGTATGATTATTACAATTGTTCATGTAATTACTATTTTTGTCTCCACAGTAGATTCTAGGGACCATATCTGTATTATTTGCTATTAGATCTTAGTACTTGACTTGAGATTGAGACATGAAGCACTAAATGATAGTCAGTTGAATGATTGTTGTATGCATAAGGTAAAAGTAAATCAAAAGGGTGGAGGAGGCAAGCCTCAGAGATAAAAGATAAGTAATTTGATTCTTGAACGAAACCCAGCTGGCTTTTCTGTATGAACAATCAGTTTCCTAGATAGGGAAAACCTTTGTGAATAGAACTTAGCACATGGTGGTGGGTGTAAGGAGGAGATAAGGTCTCAGAAGAATGTATTATGTGGCCCTGAGAAAGGTGAGGGTGGCAGAGACCAAAGGGTTCTGGATAGGGGATGCATTTCGTGAAATCAGGTATTCTGCTCTAAACCCTAAAAGAGATCAGGAAGGATGGACTATTTCAAAGCCATAGGGAAAATGCTGCTGCTGCTACTGCTGCTACCACTGCTGCTACCTTTCAGGGTGTTTATATCTAACTGAAGGCATTCTGTCATTTTTTTGTTTTTTGAGAGAAGGACAGTGTGAGAGAGAGAGGGAAAGAGAGAGAGAGAGAATCAATTCTTACTGAGTTTTTCACATGGTTTTCATTGCTCTGGCACTTAGTTGTATATGTGGGTGCTGGGGTTTGAACCTGTGTACTCGCGCATGCTGGGCAAGCGCCGTAACCGCCCAGCCACCACTCCAGCCCCGTCATTCTGTCTTAATATCACAAGTCACCTACAATGTCCTAGAAATTCCAGGGTTCAAAGTAAAAAAAAAAAGTTAAGGACTGTGAATGAAGACCTTTGACTTTAGTGATAGTCTATTCTATGGAACTGCATTTTTGCTACGTTGGTATAAAACTTATGAATTTTGATAGAATTAAATTCTCTGCTCTCCACTTATCCATTTGAGCTTATAAAAAGGCCCACTCAACAGGAAAAAGCATCCTCAGCAGTCATATTCACCATTTCTTTTTATTCCACTTTTGGCTATTAAGGCAGTGCTTTGAATTGAGCAAATCATCTGAGATGCACGGTACATAAGAAATCATTTCAAGTAAAGAGTGAATTATGTGTTTTTTCATGCTGTTACTGTCTTGCCAGTGCAATAGATTCCAATTCCTATTATTATTATTAATATTCCTATAATGAAAGACACCTAGTAGAATAGCCATATTAATGGCCCCCGAATATGTGCCCATTCTGATCTTTAAAACCTGTGAGTATATTGCAGAAAGATCTTGCATATGAGATTAAATTAAGGGTTTTAGGATGAAAGCCTATGTTAGATTGTCCAGTTGATCCCAGTGCAATCCCATGGATTCTTAGATGTGAAAGAGTGAGGCAAGCAACTCAGAGAAAGAGGTGGTCATGGAAGCAGAGGTCAGAGTACTGTGATAGGTCTTTGAAGAGGGAAGGTGCTTTGAAACAAAGAATGCAGGCCACTTGTAGAAGATGCAGGAGAGAAGGGAAGAAACTCATCCCTAGGGTCTCCACCAGGAATGAGTCAGCTTGAGACTCATTTTAGACTTCTTGACTCCAGGCTAGACATCAAATTTTTAACAATTTATAACAGTATTAGAAAATGAACACACTGATGAGCCAAATTAAATCTATTTACCAATGGTGGTTTATTTTCCACACCAAGAATTGTGACTTGTGGTCTGATGATCAAATATTATTGAATAAGTACATTTTAACGTTTTCCACTGCAAGATATTTTTCTAGGCACTGGGAGGTTCAGTAGTGAACAAATCCCATCATAGTTCATGCTTTCAGAAAGCTGTGTTCCCTGGAGACATTGAATAGCTGATTAAGTATTTGGTTACACAGGTATTGTTAAAAATAGAAGCACATATGTATCAACCAAAGGGGTGGTCATGGAGGGCTCTCTGGAGGAAAAGATTTTTTAGTTGAACTCTGAATACTGAGTAGGCAAAAGGAGAATAATTAGAGCATTCCTGGTAGCAGGAACAGAATATGTGAAGGGATGAGGCAGACGACTCTGGCACTCTTGAGGAACTAAAGAATTCTAGTGTGGATAAAAGAAAAGGTGTATGAGATGTAGTGATGTACACCAGTAATTACAGCTACTTTGGAAGGCGAGGCAGGAAGATTACAAGTTAGAGGCCAACTTTAGCGATTTAGTGAGACCCTTGTTCAAAATAAAAACAAACAAAAAAACAAAAAAGGCCTGGGACAAAGCCCAGTGGTAGAGAAACCCTTGGTTCTATACCCAGTACTGAGGGATGGGGAAGTAAAGACTCAAGAAGGGGCCTGGGCCTGGAAGGGTAGGCCTTGGATGCCAATACAGTGGAAGCTGTGAAAAAGTTTTAAACTGGGAAGGAGTCAAGCACTGTGGGATTAAGTGTCCTTTCAACTATGATGTGGAGAATGGATTGCAGTGCAGTGAAAATAAATGAGATATAGGGTGACATCATCCACATTGGGACATTTCTGAGAGAAAGTGAGAGGAGTGCTGTTAATACTTACGGTGGGAACTGTCCCAAGCAAACTGGTCATTAGGAGGCTATTGTGGTCTATGGGTGAACAAAGGCATTAGCCTGGACCATGTGGTGGCTGTGAAGATGGTCCTCTGGGAACCTCATTACAATATTCTTTCTTCTTCCTTGGCCCTCTGTACTCATTTTGATGCTAGAATAAAGTTTATAGACAAAAAATTTCAAATGAGTCCAATTGCCTTCATATAATGGCCTCTTCTGAACGGACGTTCCTCATATCTGTCTCCTTTGTCTTTCCAAATCTATAGGGCTTACTCTCTAGAGGTACATGTACAAACTGGCTACACACATGGCATCAAGGTATATGCCACAGGACTCAACACCCTGATTTTCTTGAGTTTGAGCTGTAATTTCTTCAGGCTTACTTAAGTTTTCATTATAGATTCTGAAAGAAAACATAACTATCCTTATTAGAAATCAAAAGCATAATTTGTTGGTTTCTGGTGGTGATTTCCATCTGAGGGCATTGTATCTGAATCACCTGGAAGGCAGCCACAGAGCCTCCCCACTCTTGTGTAGTGCCCAATTATGGGGAAGAATAAGAATATTTGCAATCAAGGAGCTGGAGCAGTGGCTCAGTGGTTACTGTGCTTGCCTGGCATGTGCAAGGATGTGGGTTCGAACCCCAGCACCAAATACACAACAAAGTGTTGGAGCAACAAAGTCCACATGAAAAACTAAATAAAATTGATTCTCTCTTTATCTCTCTCTCTCACTGTCCCTTTGTCTTTAAAACAAAATATTTGCAATCAAACATGAGCTGTACTTTTTCTACCATTTTGTGTGAACCTCAAGAAAGTTTTCATATTTGATATCTGGTGTTATTATTACTATATTTATGCCCAAATTCTGCATTATTCCAGGGAAGCCATGGTTTCCCATAAAGCTATATGCTTTTATTTTTATTTAAATTTATTGTGTTTATTTAGGGTTTACAACATGTTATGGACTACACATAGATGGTAAAATAATTTCTATAGTGAAAAATATTAATATATATCATCTCAAAGTTACTTTTTTGTGTGTGTCAAGAGTCACTAACATTTAATAGGCATCCCTAATATAGTACAACTTTCTTAATTTTAATCCTCATATTGTATATTACGTCTCTAAACATGTTCATTCCACTTACCTATTCTGTATCTTTTGACCTGTATCTCCCCACCCCATCCCATATCCTTGGTAACCGTTGGTTTCATTCTCTGTGTCTGTACATTTGAAGCCTAATTTAAATTGTGATGCAAGAAGCTAAACTCTTTCATGAACTGCACAGGGTAGGGAGTGTGTCTCAGATTATCATGCATTCTCCCACCTAAATATCTCCATCCTTCAATACTCCCCAGGGCCTCTTCCTCTTTGGCACAAACAACAACCTCTTCCAGTATGCCCTGAAATGTTCCTTTCTCTAGAAACTGCTGTTGGTTGTGCTTCCACCTGGGGTACCCTTCAATTCTTACAGCCCATCTAGGACCGATTTCCACAGGATAGTGATCTGTTTTCCCTCTATGTCAAGTACTGTTTTTCTGTTAAGACACTCATAAATTCACACCTACAAGGAGTCATTGGCCCCATAGGTTGTATATCCGTGGACATCCTTGAGGTTGGGAAACGTGTATTTCTTCCCAGTACTGCCTTGCCTAGGGTATGCTTTCAATAAATATTTACTTGTGCCAAATGTGGTGGCTAACACCTATAATCCCAGTGATTCAGGAGGCTGGGGCAGGAGAATTTCAACTTCAAACCCAGCCTCAGCAACTTAATGAGGCCATAAGCAACTTAGTGAGACCCTGTCTCAAAATAAAATACAAATAGGGCCGAGGATATGGATTAGTGATTAAGTATCCCTGGGTTCAATTCCCAGTACCTATCTACCTACTTAAATAAATAAATAACTTTGTTGAATTATGAATACAAATTTTGTTAAATAGGTGGCATGATACTAGATTTTCATTTTTGATTTTTAACAGACTGGTTTTAATGAACTTTCCTCATTTTTCCTATTAGTTCTCAATCATGATCTAGTTTTTAAAAGAAATACTAAGATTTATTGCTTTAAAAAGATTCTACAGTTTAATTGGGCCATTGTATTTTTTTTAAGTTACTTAGGTCCTGCTGTGTAGTCCATTTCTAGTAAATTTCATATAGTCTTTGGATATGTCAAAGTTTGATGTTGCTGTGAAGTAATTGTTTAATTTTTTGTTGTCTTGACTTTATATCCTCTGGCCTTCTCTTAAGCTTTCCTTTTAGGGAAGGCTTGTGGGAGTGTGTAGTTTGGCATCTATGAATTCCTTGAAGTTCTGTGTAGTTGTAAAATGACTCATATGTCAAACATCTAGGCTGGATTTGCAGATCATATGGTAAAATCTTGCAGACACCATTGACCATCAATCATTACTCTGTTGGAAGTAAATAAAAGAAATTAGTGTCTAAGCAAATATTCTCAGCTTGATTTTTACATAATAGGCATTCTTTAGAGTAGTGGTTATCAGAGTGTGGTCTTTGGATGAACAGCATTAGCATCACTTGGGAGCTTTGTTAGAATCCCGAAGACTCGGGGTCTACCCAGGACCTACAGGATCAGAAACTCTGGGACTGGATGTGACACGCCATAGTTTAAGATGTTCTCAGGTGATTCTGTTATACAGAAGTTTGATGACCACTGTTTAAGAAGATGGAGGGAAGAGCTGGAGGGCTGGCTCATTGGTTTCGGGGCTTGCCTCGCATGTGTAGGGATGCGAGTAAGCTATTCAATCTGCGAGCTTGGAATAAGTCTTGCTTTCTTGCTTATTTTTCTATTTAGTTCCTTTTTCTGAACTTGTTCTAAGAAGATCCCGTTTTGAGATTTTATTTATTTTGAATCTGAAAATTGCAACCTCAATTTTTTATTTTCAGGAAGGATTTTTGTTCTTTTATTTAGAAAGACAGTTCGTAGAGATATATTTGCTTCTGACACTAATTAGTTCTCTTGCACCTTCTTCCCTAATCAAATGAGGTTGACTTATGAGAAGATTCATTTATTTTTTCCAGCTTGGACTATATTGCATCAAAATTTCCAGCTAACCAAAAGTGTTGGGCATGACATTGTACTTAGGATTTTCTCATATGAGAAGAGGAACCACTTTGGCTGATAAGCAAGCAGAGGTGCAGGGAGGGAAAGACCATTTATTTTAAGTGATGTAGCTAATAAGCAGCTAAGCTGGGAGCATACCCATGTCCTGTTCCAAAGTCTTTGTTCTTGACCATCACACATACTGCC
The DNA here is from genome assembly GCA_004027875.1 of Aplodontia rufa. Classification (NCBI taxonomy): domain Eukaryota; kingdom Metazoa; phylum Chordata; class Mammalia; order Rodentia; family Aplodontiidae; genus Aplodontia; species Aplodontia rufa. Next base: position 32,003 of record PVKS010017983.1, read on the forward strand.
TCACTAGTGTCATTGGCTGTGAGACAACACCAAGCAATTGCTGCTCTCTCGACCCCTCTAACATCAGAGGAGCCACACTCTTCAAGCCCTTGAAACCTCAGTTCCTTCTCTCCCTACCAATGTAAAAACTTCAGTCCAGGAAAATCATTGAAAAACTACTTAAGATATCAAAGGGAAATAGAGATGTCATTTAGACTTATAGTTTTCAGGCTTTTGGAGTTAAAAACAATAACAACAACAACAACAACAACAAAAAAAAAGCTTATGTTTCCCACCAAACTTTTGATGATGGATGTAGGTTTGCCAACTTTTAATTTTTCCAACTAAAAAAAATTATCAAATGCCTTCATCATAATTTTCAATCTTAGACTTTTTCTATTTTCTCAGCACTCAGTCCCTGGATGATCTCATCCAGCACATGGATCTAAATACCATCTGTTTACTGATGATTCACAAATTTATATCTTTGACCTCAACCTTACCTTTGAATTTTAGAATCATCTGTTCAGCTGCTACTCCTTGTACAAGCTATCTGCTTATATGTCTAGTAGGTATTGCAAATACAATGAGTCTGACCCACTTTCTCCATTCTCCCATATACTTGGTCTTTTTTCAGTGTTCTCCATCTGATGCTCAGAAATATAGCCATTATTATTTTCATTTGGCCTTTCTTTCTCTCATTCAATTAATTCATGAGCAAATCCCATTGGTTTTACTGGCAGAATATATCTGGAACTCGTCCTCACAGTCTCCCTGCTTCTCCCCCTCCCGCCTTTTTTTTTTTTTTTAACCATCTCCCTGCCACTTAACATATCCCAGCCTTAGTCACTACTACCATGTCTTATTTGAATCATTTGGTAACTTTTTGAATGTTCTCCCACTTTCTTGCCTCCTATGGTCTGTTTTCTACACCGCATCCAGAACAATCCTTTAAAAAGGATTGGGCTCCATCTTACCAGAATAAAAGTCAGAGTTCTTCATCAGTAATAAGTCATGTGGCTATATCATGTACCCACTGATACAATGAGATGACAAAGGCACTTCACCTTTGTGGTTTTCTTCTCCAAATCCTGGGCTAAGCACAATAAAAACATCAGAGACAGTAAAATATTAAGGTCTCAAACTTGGGACATTCTACAAAGTTCTTGATAAATGATCTTCTAAACTGCAAAGCATGACAAACAAGGAGGGACTAGGAAACTATCAGAGTGGCAGAGGCAAAGGAAATGTGACTGATGCAGTGAGGTGTTCTGGAACAGAAAAAGACGTTAGTGGAAAAATTGATAAAATCTGAATCAAGTTGAAAGTTCATCAGTATTGTACTGATGTTATTTTCCTGTTTTTGATTAATGTACCATGGTAATGTAGTATATTTAACATTAGGGGAAACTGAGAAAGAATTTCTACAATATTTTTGTAGCCATTCTAAGAATCTAAAATAATTTTTTAAAAATGCTGGAGTCCTTAAGGTCCTGTGTGATCTGGGTCATCTGATAGATACTCTCACCAGGTCTTCTAAAATACCCTGCTTCAGCCACACTCCGCCTTCTCTTGTATATGCCAGGTTTGCTTTTGGTTGTAGGCATTTGTACTCATGGTGTCTTATGCTTAGAATGCTTTCTTCAGTGTGTGGTTAGCTCCTTATCCTCTTTCAAATATTTGCTCAAATAAACACATTACAGGAAGGTGGTTCCCTGACCCTCTTTATTCTTACTCTACTCTCTATTACTTTATCCAGCTTTATTTTCCTTTGTAGGGTGTTTGTGTGTGTGTGTGTGTGTGTGTGTGTGCTTGCTTATTATCTTTCTCTAACAGAAGGTAAATTTTTATGAAGCTGGGATTTTGTTTTATTTGAAAAATATATAAAATTAAACTGTTTTTTTTTGTTGAGGAGCAGTGAAAACTTGATAGCAGATTGACACTAGCCTCCCTGCTGGAATTTTAGAGCCTGGATTAGGTATTCCTACCTTCAATGAAAAGCAGGATTTTGTTTATTCTAAACCCATGATATCCAGTATGGTAGATACTAGTCACATGTGGCCATCTACATTTAAATTAGTTAAAGTTAATTTAAGTTAAAAACCCAGTTCCTCTATCAGTCAATACTTCAAGCGCTCAATAATCACATGTGCCTAAGTGACTATTATATTGGACAGCACAGATATAGAAACATGCTCATTCTTGGAAAATGTTCTATTAGTGGCACAATTTTAGAAAGACAACTCTGTCTTAATGCATTCAGATCATAAAATCAAACGATAATAGTGGCAGCCAAAGTAAGTATTGATACTTACTATGTGGCAGCCACTATTCTATCTGCCTTGTAAGATTTTTCTAAATTCCCAGATCCTTGGGAAAGACACTATTTTTTTTTTCAAACGAGGAAATTGACAAGGAGAGTAAGTTTCCCAAGGCCACATAGCTGGTAAGTCAGGTTTCAAATTCAAGACTGATATCGATGTGAGACCTGTAAACACTACATTTCAGAGAAGCACACAAGATTCACAGCCAGGATTGATTACATTATTTTGATGTATCTTTGGGTATTTCTCTCTCATGTCAGGTAGCTGCCTTGCTAGGATATGTTTGTGTTTTTCCCTCTGTTGCAATCTTATCAATGAACTACAAAGTTATCCTGAAGGATAAACTTTATCCCTAAATGTTTTATCACTATTTTCATTCTGTCCCAAGTGCTTTTGAATTCACCAGTGTAAATGCAAATGCCGGCTACAGTTTCTGCTCATTGACAGGTAAGGGTCCTTCTTGTGATATGTGATAAAAGATAGCAGAGCCATATCATGACCTTGATCATCTACTTTCAGATTTTTCTTTGGGTTGCTGGTTGAACATGTTATCTCTGAATGTACTGTTAAGATCATGACTTGTAGCATAATAGTAAAGTCCCAGGCTTTGACTTTTCTGGAATGGAGGGGAGTGGAGCACAGGAGGATGTTATATGAAAGATCAAAGGAGATTCTAAATAGTTAAGAGAAAGCTCTCTGAGAAACACTCTGCTCAGTTTTGGAGAGTGTCCCAAAACTAGTCTTCTTAAATTAATCTCATGTATTTAGGTCATGGAGGATTTTTGTTTCTTGTTTTGGATTGTTTTGGCTTACAATTAAGAAATATACCTAGATCTTATTTTTATAAATATATATTTTTCTACTATGACTTGTGTAGTCCTTATCAAATTTTGTGTGGCTGGTGTTTTTAGAGGCAAGTAAACAGGTCAATTACTTAGAATGATTTCTTTATTTAGGGGCTCTGAGAGAAATGGATCCATGCTTAGAAACTAGGCTGAGTGTCTGTTACTGAAGTCACCATTGACTACTTGAATAATAATTGTTCTTAGAGTAGCTAATGGTATGGGTTGGCTGCTAAAATTTAGCCTTTCAGGCCTGATCTGAAGCTCAAAAAAGATAGAGGGATATGTTTAATGTAGAGGAATGTGCCTTGTATTGTCTCAAGTTCAAACTCTAATAGTTTTTTTTTTTTTAAAGAGAGTAGAACAATGAGAGAGAAAAAGACAGAATCAATTAATTTGACGAGAAGAGATGAATTGGTAGGGCATTCCTAAGAGATGAGTGTGCACATAGGCCTGGAAAGTCTGTTATTTATTGAGAAAAGAATGCTGAGGTTAGTGATTTAAATGTGAGAGACTGATCTTGAAAGATAGGTTTGGGATCAGGGCAGTGAGGGCTTTGCTCCATAAAATATTTTTTTCTTAATGTAGGAGGAGTCAGAGCACCATGCTTTAAGAGAACTTAATTTGGTGTCAGAACAGAGCTGTGATGTGTCTTTAACTACTATAAAATATACATAAGTCCTGGAGCCTGACTGCCTTGATTTGAATTCCAACTAACTTAAAAAATCAAAGCCCCAGTTTCTAAATGGGAGTGATTCCTACCCCTTTGGTTATTGTGAGGATTAAGAGAGAGAGACATATCACATCATAGTACTTTGTCCTTTGTCAGTACCTGACACATGTTGTTAGTTACCTTATTTTTAATTTTGTTATTATCATTTGTGTGAAATACATCTAAAAGCTGCCATAATATTCCATGTAAGACATAATATGTGACCCGGAATTTTGGGGGATGGCAAAGAACATTTGGATGTCATTTGTATGATTTTAGATTTTTAAAAAAAAAACAATTTGTGTTTTTTCTTTCCAACTTTGACAAAATACTTGTAAAAAAATCACAAACACTAATTATGTGTAGTTCTATGAAGAAGATACTATTTTTTGATATATCTAATTCTGGCACTCTGGCATACATAATTTGTAAAGTTCTTTTCCTTTTTTTACCCTTTCAATGACTTGTAGTTCAAGGATTCTAAGGAAATACCCTATGACTCTACATAATTTGGATGATTTTAAAACCACTTTACTTTAGTGATACTTGAATGGTCTCCTTATTCATTACTCTGAAATTTTATCACCTTTTCAAGTGATGGATTTGATAAGTTGTTTTACTTAATGTAAGGTAAATTAGTGTGATTAGCACTATTGTAAAAAGATGAAGCTTATTCTTAGTTTCTTTTTATCATCAGAGACATCTGATGTCAGCCCTATGCCTTCAGCTTACGTTATTAGTAAACATGGTAATAGTGGATATTTTCCAGTCAAAACGAAAAATGGCCTAGCCAGTGCAGTTTATAAAGCTTAGCCTTAGTACATTTCTAATTCCATGTACAATTGTTTATTCTCATTTTCCATTTATTAACAGAGATATCTCAACCAGTATCATGTCTCCTGCCTAAGTTATTATTAAACGTCATAATAAGACCAGGAACAGTCAGGAAAAAACAAACAAAACCCAGCAAGGACTATCACACTATGCTTGATTATTTTAGCTTGTTACTGTTTTGGCTTTTCTTGAAGGGTTTTTTGAACAAAGACTAGCAATTCCTTCAGACTTTGTACTTGAATATGATACCCACTTACCCTTAGTTGTTACAATTTGCTCTGTATTTGAAAAGGGTCCTAGAAGGGGAATCAGGAGACCCAAATTCTATTTAGGTTTGATACTTACCGACAGTTTGGCTAATGGCATTTCTTGGAAATTGCTTTCGTTTATCTATAAAATCCAGGGCATGGCTGTAAGGGTTATAGGAAGGGCCCCTCAATTGTATCTCTATATACTTCTAATAAAAAAAAAAAAAAGAATTAGAGAAGTGGGGCTGGAGTGGTGGCTCAGTGGTTATGGTGCTTGCCTTGCATGTGCAAGGACATGATTTGTACCCCCAGTACCACATACACAACGAAGTGTCAGAGCACTGAAGGCCCTATGAAAAACTAAATAAAATTTGATTTTTCCCTCCTTCCCTCTCATTGTCCTTCTCTCACTTGAAAAAATCAGAGAAGTCCCTTCTGTGTGTAGAACACTGTGGATGGGACTGTTCAAAGAGGGATCTTGCCCTTGTGGAGTTTACAGTACAGTGGGGGAACTGGTGATAAACACATGAATATGTCTGCCTATTTAAAAAAATCTGCTTACCTATTAGCATGTAAGCTCTTAAAGAACAGGGCCTCTTTTTTTTTTTTGCTCTTTCGTTCACTGCCCTATATTTAGTAAACCAGAATAAGGCCTGGCATGTGGTAGGAAATTCATAAGCATATGCTAAATAAGTGTATGACACAAGTACATTAAATATTATAACAGAATACATGAAGTCCAAGAAAAGAATTCTCTAAAATCATGAATGTTTTGGGACTTGTGAGAAAACTAGGATTGGTGCAGTGTTCAGTACTTATGCACATTTATAGTACTAGCATAACCAGTTATTGACAACCCTTTCCTCAAAAAATGGAGCCCAAGCAGGCATTTAAGTACAGCTAGAAGCTGTTTGGATTTTTTTATGTGCAGTTTTTTACACTCTTATTAACATATAGTACCCAAATAAGTAAAGTGTTTTATAAATATGCAGTTTGATGGACTTTTTAAAAAGTTGTTCTCTCTGAGTATATACCCAAAAATACTGAGAGCAGAGACTTAAATGGTATTTCTCGATCATGTGCATACCTATAGTATTTATAGGAGTCCAAAAGGTAGAGGCAAACTCCAGTGTACATCAAATGCTGAATGGATAAACAGAAGGTTTATACATATATTCAGACTTAAAAATGAAGGATGTTGTGACATGAACTACAGCACAGATGAATCTTGAAGACATTATTACATCAAGTGAAATAAGCCTTTCACAAAAGGACAAGTATAGTACTTGAATGCTTATGTGAAGTACCTAAGCTAGTCAAATTTATAAAGTAGTTCTAGGGGTTTCCTGTGGCTGAAGAGAGTGGAATATGGGGAGCCATTGTTTATGGGTATAGAATTTCAATTCCGGGAAGATGTGAAGAGTTCCAGAGATAGATGGTGGTGATGGTTGCACAACAAAGGAAATGTACTTACTGCCACCAAACTGTACACTTCAAAATGGTTAAGATAGGAAATATGTGCAGTGTACTATAATTTTTAAAAATAACAAAAATTTTTACACTCATGTAATCACCACTCAGATCAAGATATAGGTTATTTCTTGTCCCCAGAAGGTCCTCCTTGCCTTTCTTTATCAGTTTGCCACCTTGAGGTAACTGCTATTTTTCTAGTTCTTGATGTTAATGTAAATGGGTTTTTATGATATGTGATCTTGTATTTGGCTTTTTTTCTCACTATCAAGCCTATGAAATTTTCCACATTGTTGTGTATATTAGTAATTTGTTATGTTCCATTATTGTGTAGTACTGTTTTATGAATATGCCACAGTTTGTTTGTCTCCTACTGGTGATGTTTAGGCTGATCTTGGCTTCTGTTTATGCCTTTGTGAACATTCTTACACTTACATTTTGGTGGACATCTTTGCATATTTTACCTGGATGGAATTGCTAGATCACAAGGTAGTTTAGCAAATGTGGTTAAATGGCTTTCCAAAGTGGTTGTACTGATTAATACTCCAGCATTGACACACTAACATTGTATAAACCACTCCATTTGTGCCCCTCACCACTTCATGGTATTGTTAGCACTGCTTGAGATAATAAAACTGTGCAAAAAGGGTAAGATGGTGATGCTAGTGTTTAGGTGCTGAAGTAGTGCAGATAGGAGGGGAGCATATTTAGTGGGACTTCTGAGATGTACAACTTGCTACAACCTGAGAGTCAGTAAGGCTGGGGTGTAACTCTGTGAGGGAGAGTTAAAAAAAAGGATTTGGCTTCAGTCATCCTGAATTCTGTTTCCTGTCCTTTCAGTTGTAGGTTTCATGTCTACTCCTGTATTGTTACTCCCCTCTGCCTTAGAAAACTTGCCTATAAACCAATACAGTTTGCAAATTATACTAAGTTAATTTCCCTGTTAACCAATCATATCTGAGCTGATTTGTTTTATAGAAGCACATCTGGTAGCAGAACACATTGTATATTTATTTAAAATTAAGAATGCTGTGAGGTGAGTGGAATAAAGGATGTGAAGGTATTTGCAAAAGAGTGGTAATGAGGAGTGACCTTAAATCCAATCAGGACCAGTGGGGGAATGATCTGTAAGGCTGATAAGGAAGTAGTAGTCTTAATAGATTGGAGATTATGTTGAGGGGCAGGTAGCTAAGCAAGGAAGTTAGAGTATAAATTGAGGTTGAAGAGCAGGATTTTGAATAAAGGTTTTAATGTTGGATTGGGCAAGGTCTAGTAATGATGGGCATCTTGTAGTAGAGCAAATGAAAGGATTATTGAAAATGAGGAGGTGCAAAATATGAGATCTGCCATAAGCAGGTAAAGATTGTTAAATGAATGTTAGGAGTTGTGTAGAAGAGAGGCAGTGAGCCCAGGAGTTCTAGACGAAATGGTTGACATGCTGAACTCCTTGCTAGGAGAGTAGCCTCGGAGTAGGGTAGATACCATTTATCATTAATTTATTTCCACAGACTATATGACCATCTCTGTAAACATTTAACTTTTCACATGTCTTTCCTGTCTTTCAATAACTACTTTACATGTACTTTTAATTTTATGCAACTAGAAATGTTAGAAATATTTTGATTTTTATTATGTTCTCTCACCAGGACGCATAGTGCTAAGTGCTGGGGAGATGATGGTAAAACAGCATGTGATTCCGGACCCAGGGAGCTTGCAGAGGACTGAGTTAAAGCAAATCAAACTTAAATAGTCTTCTTTCATGTGGACTGGAAGTATTATTTTCTCTAATGTAGCAGGTGGAACTTAATTGCTCATAGGAACAATCATAAGTGAGATACAGATCACAAAAACTTTTATAGGTTGGTAATTTGTATTTTAAGGAAAACTACAAATAATCTTTCTTGATTAGGATCCTATGCTCTTTAACTACTATTAATATAGATGAAATATTTTGCATTTTTGTTGGAACAATGGAAAGCATCTCTGTGCTTAGTTCAATAAATGTAAAGATGACACAATGACACAAATGCATGAGGCATTGTTCTGGCCTCCGTAAACAGTAGTGTTTGGGGACGCAGATTGCTGCATCTGAAGAAGTGAAGGTTCAGCTAGAGCTCTGTGAGTTGGGAGTGAGCATTTGTCTGCCTGTTCATTGATGGGCTTGACATCTCAGTAGGATGACATCCAGTTTTCCTTTAGAGCACAGGGTTTACTTTCTCTTGATGTTAGTGTCAGAACCATTCAACCAATGACTACCAGGAATGAACTTGTTGGTGAGCACTTTGGATTTGTTTTTTGTTATCATGAGGGGGAACATGCACTATGGGGAATTTGAGATGCAGGAGTGACAGCCTCTTCAACAAATGGTGCTGGACAAACTGGTCATCCACCTGCAGAAAGTTGAAATTAGACCCATATCTTTCTCCTTGCACAAGAATCAAATCAAAATGGATCAAGGAGCTTGGTATTAAACCAGCTACGTTGCAACTGATAGAAGACAAAATTGGTTCAACACTTCAACATTTGGGAGTAGGCAAAG